>JAMKCH010023480.1:0-20040 GCA_023653785.1 Ophioderma brevispina
ATTATCTCCATCTATAATTTGCACCATTTTTTATCCAAATCGGAGTAATTTTAAAATCTGACCCCTGTACACTGAAATTACCGTTTTTTATTGATTTTTTGCTGGTTTTAGCCTTAACTCCAAAACTTCGGCCGCAGATCGTTCAAACTATACCTTTTTGGAATCCTTATGATTAACCTATTTAACCTTGGTATACTTTTCAACATGATTGATAATTTCAAAATTTGACCCCGGTATTGACCTTTGATCTCGAAAAACCAATTTTCCCACCCCATACGACAACTCACTTTTTTTTGTAATTTAGACAACCTTTACCTACCAAAATCAGTTGAAATCGGCTTCTTTAAAAAATTTTCAATATTTGCTAAAATATGTTTCCTTTGGGTTACTAGGAATAAGTGATACACGGCAAAACATTCGTGGATCTCATTGCTGAGCCGCCTGTGCGTGCTTTGCAATAACAACTCTATTGTAAGTCGGGCTGGGATTCTATGGAATGCAAAAGCACACCTGTTGCAATCATCGCTGGCGCGTATTGTGATTCTGATTACCCGCTGGCTGGGGGCCCATTATTGAAAATTGCAGCATTCTATTGGTACTTTTATACTGCCCATTATTCGTTATAAATGATCGATTAAGCCCCAAAATTTTTGGTCTAGCTATAGTTGCAAAAATATTGGAGCGCGACGAAGTCGAGCCCAATATTTTAAAACTCAATACTAGACCATACATTGGCGTAAATCATCCGATTTATGATTATCATGTTTTTGGATCCTGATATTTTCAACACTTGTACTCCTCGCAAACGGATACTCTGCAATAAATGGTCGCGAAAATGCATTTCCTCATTATATCATGCTATTTTTTTCGGTCCATAGATAGCCAATAAAGGGTTTGCAGGATTATTTATGGGCTCGTAATGTATCCTGCGCCTCGCCCATTAATTATATATTTTGCCCACCTAGACTCATTATTCGCCCATAAAGGAACTGCAAATCCTCTTTATTTCTTAATTATAGTCCCCCGTACTCATAGTCTGGATAAAACAGTAAGATTAGGGCCCTCGATTCACGCAGCATTATTTTCACGCTTTATTTCCCAGTTTGTCGTCTTGAGCCCGGACTGTGGCTCCCGGCGGACCTATATTAGCTTCACTATACGGAATGCAGTTCTCTACTGACGATAAAGGCAAGACCGTGGCAACAAAGTATATTTCGGAAACTTCAAAATTAATCGGACCATTTAAAATGTCACAGGAGTTTTAGTAATCTGCTTGAGCAATTCCTTGATGATCGTCTTTGTGTTATCCATGCCTTATTGTGGTCGTCCCATCATCGGTGTCTACCGATACGCAATCCCACCTCTGTGCGCGATGTGCAAATGACATGCGACAACCCTATGTTTCGGGTCCCTTTAAAGGAAATATGTCTGGATTCTGAATATTTGGAAATTTGTAGGATGGAAAGCTTAAGTAACGTAGATTACATATAATCAAAATACAGTTTGAAAAATTGTCCACATTTGTTGAGTATTTGCCCTTTTAATTTTTCCGCCCAATATCTTACTCGAAAACGATTCCGACAAATCCGCATCGCAGGCAAATGGTTGACATCAAGTGATGACCATCAATAATTTACGTCGTTGTGACCATCATCTCGCAGTGTTGCCACTAATAAAATAAAAACACAACAGAATGAAACACAAAATATGTCATTCGTAAACTTATTTTCAATTTTATTATCACTTTCATTAATCCATCAATATACAGTGTCAGCAAAACAATTCGAGGTCAACAACGATGTTTTGGTCATAACTTGTGACGTCACGAGGAGAGCAAAATTGGGCGCTTTTGATCAATGAAGCATTGGCGAAAAATGCCCGTTTTCGTATTCAAAAAAGCAAAAAATTAAAATGTCTCTAAAAATATTTTTTTTGTCATTTACAATCAAATTGTATTATTTTTTCGGGAATTCGTGTATGTACATATATTTTATGAGATGTAAGTCAAAAACTGAGCTGACAAAAATCTTGACATTTTCCTTTAATCCGGGGGGGGGCGGGCACTTGTATTCAAAGGTTGGATAGATGCGTGAACAAGAAAACGCGTAAAAGGGTTCTCTTTTTTCCAACGGGATGTACTCGCGTACATGATTAGGGTGTCAAAAAACAACAAAATGTGGGAAAAAAAAAGGGTGTTTGGTTTTCTAACCCTGAAATTGTGATGTATGTGTTTAGGGTATGATAGATTTTGAGGGCACCCAAATATTGTGTCATAATAGTAATTTCATTTAGATTAGACAATCAATAGATTTTTGCATTGAATTTAGCTACAAAAAATGTCTTAAAGAGAGAAATAAGGGTGATTGATTTTATAATACAAGTAAAACATAGGCTGAATTTCGTATTTGATCCTATACGAAATTAGAAATTCCACATTTTTTGTACCAAAGAAAACCTTTCTTCAGCTAATCTTTCAGATGGGGGACATTTTTATGGAAAGCTTTCACATCAGGGCAAAATAATAGAGCTTTCGATGTTTTTTTTAGGGACACCGATATGGGAAATCTCTCGTTGCACCTTTAAAGCAGAGATCAAAAATTTAAAAAATATTGTAAAGGCAAAACAAGATGATAATAAAGGGTATATTAACGACATGCATAAGGCATTTCTTACTTGTTTAAGATAACAAAAAAAATGACAAAAGATACTTCTTTAGTGTAGCAAAAACAGACAAAAATACTGTTTAGGGATGTTTTTAAGCTGGGGAAATACTTGTGTAGGGTGCATTTTGGAAGTCCATTGTGTTCACCGAATTTGTCATATCCAAATTTAAATTACCAGTCCCCCATCACGGTTTTAAATTTAACAAAGCGGGTCACAGGTTATTCACAACGTCAGCAACTTGCAATTTAAAAATCGTCAGTTCGAGCCCTACGTGATCAAGTGTTTGTGTACATGGGCAAATACCTTCATCATCTCCAAAACGAAAGCTGGGAAGCGTTATAGGGAATATTACAATTCTGCTGTGTCAGGTGAATTTGTAACGTTCGGCATGTCTTTGAGCAGCCACCTCGCAAAGCGAAATGATTGTGACGATTTCCTGAAGGCGACGTATAGTAATAGCAACACGCGCTTTGAGAGTGTTGAGGTGAGTGTTACGATCGTTCTTTGGGAACCCCCCCCTCCCCCCGATTTACCCGGAAGTAGTATCGCATTTGATATCAGATGAAAGCTGTATTGTTCTATTGTAGTCCAGAAATTTGAGCTCCAAATCCCTTTCATTAAGATTATAAACAAAAAAAAAAACACTGTTTAGTGGTTAACCATCAATATTGCTTGTATTTAAACTGCCTTTGCAATACGCGTTATTTTGCTTTTCTATATCGAGCTGCGTTCAGTTGATCCTCTCCTTATGCGCTCAGTCAGATCTCATGACCTTGCTGTGACAGTCCCAAGGTCCAACTTTGCCTCCCCAGAAGATCATGTCTCCCATTCTCTGTAGGCATATATGGAACACCTTTCCTGCTCAAGTAATATCAAACCAGGACTTGCAAGTTTCAAAAGGAGGTTAATGGCTATCTTGCCGCCAATCCGTCAGCGTTACTAATTAGATAACCGTTTTATTGCCTAGATTAGCCTTGACCTAAATAAAAAAAATGTTTCTCACCGTACTTGATGGGACCATGTGCAGGTGCCAGCTCTCCGTATCAATTACAGAACACAATAACAATAAATCGGACCAAGCACCTTTTACAATATGTAAAACTGGATAGTATATCCGTCCTTCCGTCCTTTCCAAACGTCTTGAAGATGTTAACATGTCCTTCCGGCCCTTTCCAAAATTCGTGAAAGATGGTACATGTTTTCGTTGCAGCTGCATAATATTTGCATTGATACCAATAAGTATAAATAATAGGGTCCAAACTTTAAAGCAATAACAGCACTTTCGAAGAGCGCCCCCAATTTTTCGGAGATTTTCAGGATTTTTGCACAGTTGCTTGGTAATTGACCTACACTATACCTGTAATGGTTATAACTCAAATATTTTATGTGTCGCAAAATGACTCTGTAATTAAATAATTAATATCGGAGTTTCTCCGACAATCATTCACGGGCTCTGGAACTTCTTTTCAATATGAATAGCCAGACTTTGCGCGATGTACTGTCTACTCTCATCATTGATTTTTCCGTCGGTTCAGGCAAGGCAAGTCAAGTTAGAGATCATTATTCGCGAGGTGGCACTATTTCATCATGGACTGACATACATTTTGGCGTTTCCAGCTCCGCCATTAAATTACAATCAGGGATCCGATTCTAATTACAAAATCGCTTCGTTTTATGCCAGATACGCAATTTTTGAGCAGTACGTCTCGCAGGTATGTACTAGACAATTACCAACACACTGTCAAAATCTCAAGGTTATGAAAATTGTGGGCGCTCGCCAAAAAATTGCTGTTATGTCTTAAAACCTTACTTAAATTTAAAGTAGTTTGAAAATTGAAGTATATATCGCTTGCATAACTTCTTGAAGCACCCTGTATTTCCTGTAAGTCAGCGTGTGTACATCTGTTGCGTGACAGTGACATAAAAGTCTCATTGCCCTTTATGAAATGTGGGTAGTTGGCCTTTCAAGTGTATAACCAGCTAACGCATAATACGGTCCATGATCATAATGTAAACTTATCTACGTTGATAATTGGTTAATTATATTGGGTACCTCTTCTTAGGCAATTCATGTTGCTACAATACAGATTTGATACTTGGAATGAAAGGTACCCCTATAGAGTCAAATTTGAAATTTGCCTGTATGCTCTCACTTAATTTCCCATTTATTGAAATATGAATGGAAGTGTTTTCAGAGGACTGCCCCACATTACTAAGTATTTCTGGCACATTTCTTTCTGGAAAATTGGTTAAACTAATGTCAGAATTTTGGTTTAGATAGGTTCTTAAGGTTTAACATAAACACCAAACGTTTTGTTAAATAATCTACCCGCGTCCGACCGTGGTTGTTTGACCACCCCCTAACGGATGCTTCCCTGTCCCAAACGCCAACGACAGAAAACGATTAAAACCTAATATTTAGCTACACACTTATACCAAACAGATGATTTTGTTCCTTTAATAACCAATTTTCAGGGGGTGGTCGTGATGTATTGAAAAACCCGTGCTTAGCTGAGGTGTTAATAAGGGGTTCCCAAAAAAAATAAGTTCCGCCCCTAAAATTCGACGACATTTCGTTTTGCATAACTCACTTAGAACTGGATGTTTTGAAATTTTAAGAAGTTTTTGATGAGAGGAAACATTTGGCTGCGCCACAAAATCATTGCTTTTCAACAAACACTTTTGGGGCTTAAACATACACTCCCTTATCAAAAAATGAGGGGGGGGGGGGGGGCGTTGTCATAAAAAAGTGGCACTTACCGTATATTTAAAGGTCTAAAGTCAAGAAATCAATTTACAACATCGATTCTTTCCTTTCTTTAATATGCATTGCGGTTCTGAAGTAAATAAGCGTTAAAATAACAGTCTCATTTGAGAATTAAGTCATCTCAAACAACTGACTCGTGTATTATAACTATACAAATCTAACCAGATTAAAAAAACTTTTCTAAACTGAGTTCAATATACATGTATGGCTTTCAGTAAATGAGATCTACAGCTTGAAGGGGCGGGGCATTCTGTGATTGATAGCCTCGTCCCCAAACTTACCCAGAATCTACTCTACTAATATTGCAATTTTGTTATTTTTCTGTCCGTAACGCACAGAAGCAGAATCGATGTGAATCACTGTACTAACGCAACTGATTTCAGGAATTGCCCTGTGTACATATGACTTGAAATTTGCCACAAGCCACCTATTATGTGTTGAAACTTTGTTTATTCTTAAGTTTAGACTGGACCATTTCTCTAATATAATTATAATAATAAGTCCGATTTATAACTCGGCACATATCCACCCTACGGGGTTCTCAAGCGGCGATTGTCAATTATTACTTCCGCTGCATCAGGAAATCGTCACAATCATTGCGCTTCACCTAGTGGCTCTGCTGGCTAGGCGCACAACCTATCAGCACTTAGATTGTAATATCCCCCCATAACAGCTACCAATATCGCTTGGGTCCCGAAGCAATTGGACTCCGTACTTTCCCAATGGACACAAACATCGTTGGCCACAATGGGCTCGAACTTACGATTTTAACAGTCTAATGGTCATGAGTCCTGCACTTATCCACTGGACAAACGTGCTCCTGTTCTAATGTTCTTTGTGAACTCTTTCACTGAGAACCCTTTAAACTTCAACCTCGTATAGGGTTTGGGCATGTCCTTCTGCGGCTGGCTGTCGTTCGTATACTATCACACACGGATGAAGCAAAACCAAGCGTAAATTCATAATAAATTAATTAAATCATATAACTATCAATCAATCAATCAATGAAATTTTAATATAGCGCCAACATCACAAATTTTGTTTCAAGGCCGGCTGAAACCAAACAGTGTATGATAACCAATGAAAAGTCATACTGATAAGCGATCTGGAAGAGAATGGAATTTGAGAATGTTTTCTTGAATGAGGTTATGGATGCAGCAGCATTTTGTGATGTCATCATGAAGAATGTTCCACATTTTGGCCCGTCAACAAGAAAAGACCGGTCAGCGAAAGGTATTCTGTGGGTTCTAAGTTCAACAAGCCGTTACGATGAGGGGGAGGAACTCAGACATCGCGTAACTTGTTTGGCATATGAAGCCTGTCATATATATACTTGGTGTTTTGATTGTGAAGTCTTTGGTAAAACCAGTACCAGAACTTTGAATTGAATGACGGTCAGCTTTAAAATTGCAGCCAGTAAGGTCAATTAGTTCAGGTGTGATGGATCTATTTAACGCTTATTTGGTGATAACCCTTTTCAGAAGTTTCTTTGGACCTTGCGAAGTTCTAAAAAAAAAAATTAACAAGAGTTGTTGATGCCAATAAGGAGACGTTGCATCAGTCCAATCTGGAAGTAACCAAGGGTATGAACCGCAGTCCTGGTTGCTTCTTGGGTGAGAATTTTGCTAGCTTTACTGATTTTTGTTAAGTGAAGTTCGGCTGTATTTGAGATCATGCTTGCAACTTTGCTGGCCATGACAATCGCAGAATCAACATCACCCCTAGATTTCTCACTGGGTTAAGGCGACAGTGATGTCAACTCCGGCAACAGAAACAGACGACAGATTAAACTTTGCAATCTGGGCCCTGAAACCGAACACCATAACCTCGGTCTTTCATCATTGAGTTTCAAAAAGTTCTGTGACACCTCCTGTATTTCAACTATCTGTTGCCCCAATTAAAACTTGCCATTTCTCTATAGAAACATGAATAAAATGTCACCTCATTTCTTTCCCCCAATATCAGTGACCAATAGATACGCTCGACGCTCGAGCTAAAGATCTTCAATTACCGGCCCGATGCGGGTGTAGAAAAACCTTCATATTCCTTTCATCTGGGAGTGCAGAAACCATTGTTATATTTCTCGCGGGTGAATAGATTTAGCTGTTACCACCTCTCCGCTTTATACGAAAGTCTTTTTTAATGACGTCAGCGCAAAATACTTTCAAATTCGCCAATAATAAATTTTGAGCTTTTATATAGTGCCGTGTTCAATTAACTTTGTCCTGTTTTTCATCATTTATTCGAAAAAAGAAGAACAAACAAACATGGTGGTGGTGTTTGCACATAGTTAGGACAACTTTGCATATTTATCTAGAAACATGACCTTCAATCTAATCATTCGGCCCACATGGGTAGCAAATCATGCTTCCTAAAACAAAACCGATTATTTGTCGGTAACGTGTATCGCCCTCCAGATCAATCGCCTTTATTCATCATTTTCGAATCTATTCTAGTACAATCAGATCTGATTTTTGGAAATATTGTGTTTGTGAATTTAACTCGATTGGCAAACTGAAAGCAATGGTCTCTTCAAAAACTATTCCGATGTTTGAATTTGTTTGGTCTCAAACAACTCATTGATTCTCCCACGTTTCACCCAAAAATCTTCAACCATTATTGACCATGTCTTTGCAACACCAGAAATAAGATTTGTAATTATGGACAATTGTTTATAGGTATTAGTGATCATTTCCTTGTTTATTGTACTAGAAAAATTACAGAGTCCATTCAAATAAACAGAACACTGTTGAAATCAGGTGTTGGAAAACTTACAATTGGTACGTTCTAGACAAGCTGTTAAATGCAAACTGGTCAAGTGTATACAGTGCCTGTGATGTAAATAATCATGGTCTGCTTTTCATTCTATTTTGACATCTGTCATTAATGAGATTGCGCCTGTGAAACAGGTACTACTACACATAGAAACTGCCGGTGGATGACATCGGATATTCTTGCCCAAATAAAACATCGTGAAAATGTTGTAAAATCAATTTAAGAAAGACATCTCAAAACAACACTGTACACACCGAGGTATTGTAGGTACGAAATAAATCCAAAGAGATATCGTCGACGTGCTAAATCCTGACTATTTCCTCAACGTATTGAGGAAAACAAAAACCAACTCTAAGAAACTGTTGGCACACTCTCTAAAGAACTTGATACAAGTCAAAGGTTAAGGAAGCTGCTAATGTATTTCGTAATATAAAAGGTGTACTAGTTATGACTCATTCAAATTGCAAGTGCTTTCAATGAGTATTTTACCAATGTTGCCTCAGCCCTGGTCAAAAACTTTCCCAAGTGTACCAACCTTTACTCTACTTGCTCTTCAAAACTTGCTTTCAGAGTTTTTAATATGATGCCAAAATAAGCTTTCTAATAACTGAAGCTGTGCTCTGTTAGTGAGGATTTTGTTGGAAACAGAGCTACCCAACTGAATCCTAATAAAGCTCATGTTTGGATAAATTACAACGCAAAATTTTTGAAAGCGGTGCTGGCTGTTTCTGAAAACCCATACACACATTGGTAAATCATTCTATTTGCTCGGTATCGTTTCCAAATGATTTTAAAACCGCAAAGGTCATTCCTCTTTTCAAGAAGAGTAACAATACAGAGGCGTGTAAATGATAGGCCCGTGAGCATTTTAAGTGCTGTTTTCTAAGATTCTGGACAATGCAGTTTTATCCAACTTGAAAATGTTTTGGGGGTCTTGATAACAATTTGTTTTTTGAATCTCAATCTGGTTTCCCGAAGCTCTTATTCCACGACTCCTTCCTCATTCATCTCTTCGATCACATTAAAACTCAGTCGTCTAGAGGCCTTTTACACCGTATGGTCATGCTTACCTCACAAAAGCCTTTGATACCGTAAAACCATAACATTCTCTGTGACAAACTTAAGCTTATGGTAGTCTGTGGATGGTTTTCAGTCACATCTCCTCAATAGAATATGCAAGGTGGTCAATTGTTCAAGAATGTACTCATCACATCCCGAAACTCACAGGGCGATATGAACTGGCTCACTAATTCAGGATGTCCATACAGCCGCTGGTTTTCCCTCCCGTCATTCCGCTGTGTACCACTGCTTTTTCCTCTGGTACGTTTAACATATGGTCATCATATAAGATCCCTGATTGCAAATTGATTTGGTATCTGTACGACCAGTGCCAATCTTGTACTCTCATAAAAAGTCCCTGAATTGTATGTCAAAAAAACTGGGCAGTGGCTGAATCATGTATGATTGGCTGTTGATAACATTATCATGCCCTTGGAACAACAGGAGTGTATGATGTTTGGATCAAGCGCAATGCAAGGTGGGAGATTTTAAAGTTGAATGGCCTGGATCAAACCATTAAAGGTCAAAGGTCAAGTCCTACAGGGGGTCAACTTTCTAAAACGCTTCAGGGAAAAATTGCTAGTGATGTTGTCAAAAAAACTATTCCTCGGCTTAATTCCTATAATCGTCATGCCGCTCATTGTTTGAATCAAACAGTGTAAACTTCTGTGTTCAGCATTGGTGCAGTTGGTCTTTCGATTATGAAGCTCCATCATGGTATTCTGGTCTGAGTCAAAAAACAAAACATAGGTTGCAAATACTCAAACAAATAAAATGGTGAGATTTATTCACAATCTTGGGGGCTCGTGCTCATGTTGTTCAGAAGCAACGCTCCACATTAAATTTTTTTGAGTGTCGAAAACAGGGTGAACTGAAGTTTTTGAAATTAATTCACGTTAAAATTTCCAACCAGATGTGTGCTCACTACTTAAAAGAATTTCGCAGAATTCTGATGTTCATAGCCACCCGTAAAGGGGCGTGCACAATTATCGGGTTCCAAGATCCAAAGCCTTGCTGACTCAACCTTCTATTAGTGCAAAAGGGAGTGGATTTCCCTCCCTGATAATCTCAAATGCATTGATAATATATCAGGGTTTAAAAGTACAATTCGTGGGTATCTCTCTAACAGCTGACCAATCAGGTCCAAGTCTGGTTTTGTCTGTTTTTTTGGTTTTGGTCGTTTTTTTTCATTTTCCATTTTTGCCTACATTCACTCTCCCTCACTCTCCCTGTAACCCCTGGTGACCTAATTGGAAATAAGCCGTAACATGGCTTTATGAGGTAATCCTGGTTTTAAATCAACTGTTTTTTCTAATGTTATGTTTTAATTATGTTTTTAATTTAATGAAATTTTTATGCTTTTTATTATTGTTATATTAATGTTTGTAATTTATTGTTGATGTCGAACCAAATAAATTCAATCAAATCAATAAACAAATATATGCCAGAATGTGCTGGAACAAGCTTTGAACCTAAAACTTGTGCAAGAATTAAATTCCTATACTTAGCGTAACTTCATTTGCATTCAAGTTACCCCGCGCTTTCAGAAGAAAACTTAGGGTCAACGGCCTATATCATAATGTAACTGGTTAGTTATTGTGAAAGAGACGGGTATTTTGTTACTTAACAAAAAACCAAGCTGATGTGATAACCACCTGGCGATAACAATGGCTCCGGCATATCCAGTCCCATTGTAATATCTTTTGTTTCATGGTTTGCTGAAGTCCATACATATCCTTGGTCACTGTCACTGATATTATACATATCCATTGGGCACTGATATTATTCCCGGCTATAATTTACTTTATCAGGTCCAAATTTTTCATTTCATTTTGCATAGAATTCATGGGTTAAAACTGGATTCTTTCGGCTGCCATGTATTTCTCCTTTAGGACTTGGGCATACGACTACGAAAACAACTAGTCCTTCGAAGGGTGTTCAATGAGGGAGTCGTACCCATCAGCGATTAGATACAAGCAGACCTGGAACCCCCTGAGCCGTTTTCAAGCCATCCCTTTCAGTTTCGAAGAAAGGTACTCCTTTAATATTTGATCACTGGTTAAGTATCTGTTTGAGATCTTGTTCTCTAAACTGTAATTCTATATGTACCTATATGAGGGCGTACTTCCTATTTTAATATCATCTGTTATCTTTTGCTTAATACAGTAACTGGCAATAATGGGCGTAAAAAGTCTGACGTCATTTATAAATCTTCACCGACCTGCTGACAGACTTCAAACTCTTCCACAACACCAGAGTGGTAATTGAGGCCATGGCTACGCTATTATTCCCCTCACTCTATGGATCTGGACAGACGTTACCCGGTGTAGAGTACAAGGAATACGAAGATAAATGTCGTGACTTCTTTGCCGATTTTAAGACGATGCATGTGGCCCCTTTTTCTTAATATTGATGGCGCCGCGATATGATGACAAGAAACTGCAGACAATCAAGGAACCTAGCAGGAACCGGATTCGCTCGCTTCAAAGATCAGCACCTCGTCGGTTCCACATTTCACTCTTTCCTTTAGCTACTGGATCGCGTAATCCTGAAGTGCTAATGACTGGGTATCATTCCGATGCTTTCTCTGCAATTTTGAAGCTGATAATGAGATTGTTGGATTAGCTAATGCCTGGTGCTGTCCTTGGGGGTTCCCCCTTAAGTAAGAGCCGCGACTACTTCATTTTGATTTATATGGTTGGGTACATGCCATTTGATCCTTTTTAAAAGGAGAAAACGAAGGTTCACTATAAAGCTGGATTCGATTCACAGGCGCAGCTCTGCTACAAAATACATCACTGGTAAATGTTACCTGTGAAATTCGCAGAGAATTTAATATCAAAAGGCCTTTATGCGCTTTGTTTGCAACACTTTGTCGAGGGAATGACTACGTCACAAAATTGTCTTCTAGATTCCTACGACAGATCCATGTCCATAACAACTCTCACACAAGGCGAGGTACAATTACCATGTACAGTATTCTCCGATGGCTTGCTGAACAACAAGTTATGGAAGATTCATTGAAGGTTATCTTCGACTGTCTGACAAAAACAAATTACTTAGACAAAATTAAAACAGATGAACATGTTCTATAGGAATGTTCTACCCATCTGATGATTCAGAGCTTGAAAAATCACCTTCCACTGATAACTTCTCGTCTTGGGCAGGGTTGTATGGTAGCAAGGGCTGCTGTCTCTCCCTGGTTCATTGATCTGATCAGATGCGGCAAAATTCATCGCGAATGTCTAGATGTCATGTGTACACATCGAGTGTTCACGCCGATTCAAGTGGAAATCCTAACTACGCACGAGCAAAACTCATCTCGACGGCTAGACAGATTTGTATGGTATACTGCTTCCCGATGAAGGAGATGCAGTCCGCCTATGGAATCCCCCCCGCCCGCGCATCGCATAGACTAAACATAATCACGGAAAAACAGAAATTCAAAGGCTCCGAGTTGAAGAGTATGACAGAGAAGGAAACTCTTCGATATGTTGCAAGATTAAGCCAGTTCCACATTACCCTGTCTACGGAAAATTACCAGCCTTTTTATGACATGCAAAGCATTGATAAGGAAAGCAGAAAACGACTACTTCTATTGGCACTAGAGGGGCAAAAAATGGATATCACAGAGATTCCGCGTACTTTCATCTTCCCTTTTGATTGGACCTATTGGATCACATGCAGAGCCACAGCCAGACCCAAAATGCCTGACCGCTTTGCTGGCTTCTGTTTGGGATTTGTGGTATTACCAGCCGAAAACAAGACGGTCTCTCTCTTGTGTTCACAGGCTCTAGTCTGGAGAAGCTGAGTTCTGCAATGATTGACAACTTCCCCAAGATGATTATAGAACCCAAGAAGTCGTATGCAATCAAGCTGGGTGTCGCGTCATTCTTTGCTCAGTTCTGCAAAGCATTATGAATACACATGCCAACTGAATGATTTTGCTCCTTCGTCCTTACCTGTAGTAGATATAGCGGCATTCTATACAACGGTACCCTCATTCATTCACTATATCATATCGTACGACGTCAGCTGCGTGATGGCAAACTTTTTCGAGGACTCCGATTGCTTTGGCTGTATAAATCTTCGTACTTTTGTTGACATCACGTCACATCAGTATGGCGTTACACAGTCAAAAAACAGTCCAGATGGCAGCGATGCAAACACGCAGGACGACCGTTTGTTGTGAACAGTCGATAGCAATGTCAAATTGTTTGCATTGCTTGACGTGGAAGATGACGACTCAGATGTCTAACAATGGCATTGAAATTATTATCTGGTTTTCAGCAGGATATCTATATTAACAACTTAAGTGACCAAGGGTTTTCACTCCGTTGGTTCACCAGGGGGGGGGGTTCCATGGGGACCCCCCCCTAAGGAAACGCACTTTCCCCCAGGGAATTTTTTGCACGCAATTTATACCACATTTGAAGGTTCAAGACAACCCAAATCGCAATAAAAAATGAGAGTTGTTTATTGTGGGTGGCAAATTATGGGCAAAACATTGTTTTCAAAACACGCGAAAATTGGCAAAAAGACGGAAAATTCAAATGAGGCCTTGTGCTTACATCCAACATTTTGAAAAACATTTTATGTTTGATATCTATTCTAGAAGACCCAAATTACTTATATTTAACACAAAACTCAGCAGTTTGTTTTAGGGAATCCTGTATTTTTTTACGAGTGTTGCAAAATACACGTCGATTTTCCCATAGAGTTTGTACAGTAACGTTTGGCAACGTACATTATGAAATTTGTGTTGTTTTTTCACACATAAAGGGGTTAATTATTTTTAATGTTTACTATAATTGTTTACTTACATGTATGTGTGAACTTTATCATGCAAAAAAATTTGTTGGTTCTCGGTTTCTTATTCTTATTTTTAAAAATATTCTCAAGATGACTTCCGTAGTGGCCCAAGGGGTGGGGGGTTTTCCATGGGACCACCACTAATTACTCATTAACGCGTGGTCCGATTTAATTAGTTTTGGTTATTAAAAGAATGCAATTAAAAGTCCAGACCAATTACAAATTTCGGCGCAAAAATCGTACGCGTAAATCAGCGCCAGCGCGAAAACAATTTTGGGGGTCCCGTCTATGAACCCCCCCCCCGCCCCTTGTCACTTAAGTGTTAATGATATGTATTTCATCACTCCACCTGACTTTTAAGTTCTATAAAAACTAGTCCATTAAGAGAGAGTGAGAGAGATTTTGATAAACAATATTCGCAATATTTTGTCAAGAGAAAACATTTGCGTTTGATATTGTGATCACTCACCATGCTAATAAGTAATGACAATGAAGCTTATTAATTGCCAGATCTACATGTTGCAGCGCTAGTCTAATAATATTTTGATTATTTAGGCAATCATGTTTTTTTTCATGGAAAATAGATTGAAGCCCGTCTTTATTTTTGTGTTATAAGACCGGGTTCACTATCGGAACGAGGACGGTACACAACCCGTCAACTTCAAAGACTTTCACAAACTTTTTAGACTACACAATAAGATTATAAGCTAGAGCTGAAGTCGGCAAGAGAATAAATCAGCAAAGAAAAACCAGTTTCGACAAAATGCTCAATTCCAAACAGAAATTGCTAATAACAAAGAACATAAAAATAACCAAGAATTAGAATTCGATCCTTAAGTAAACTTGACTGCGGACAAAGGTATTCCAAAATGTGAACCAAACAAAAGCGAGGTACAAATACTATTCAATGACGGGCATGGAGAAGAAGGGACCCACCGAAACCACAAACAACAAATGGAAGACAAAACTCCCAAGACTGACAGAGCTAAATGCCTACGTCCAAAAGCGTAGAATGCCAGAAACGGCCCCTAGAACCAATATTATCTAGTTAGTGTGGAAGAAAGGTCCAAGAATAGCAGAACTGCTTCGTATAGTGTTTGGTGACATCCGAAGAAGCGCTTTGCACGTTCACAACCCACTGCATGGTGAATAAGTGAAACCATTCTTATCTCCAAGGAGAGAATACCAGCAATCCATAATGCTTCAGACCTAACACGCCTGAAGACTATTGGAGTGGTTATACTTGCCTCAAAGCACAATTGAGGGCCGTACGAGGATTTATTTTGGGGTGGGGGGGGTGGGAACTTCGAAAAAGTGGACTTTTTCGACAAAAGTGGACTGTTTTTGGTTAAAAGTGGACCTAAACCCTATAAAATGGTCCTTGTTAGGCTTTGAACAATTTTATCACCAAAAAGGTTTTTTTTTTTTTTTTTAATTTGTGTCAAAAATTCGCTAAATTTTGGACCTTTTTAACAACAATTAAGCAAAAAGTGGACCTTTTGCCCCTTTTGTGGAGGAATTGGGGGTTGGGGGGGGGGGTGCGACCGCACCCCCTGCGTACGGGCATGCAACAATTGAGTACCTGATATGAGAATAGTACTATTGATAAATGCCATTCATACAAAGATGGTGTATGGAAGACTATATCAGGATGCATGAACACATAGGCACTCACTGAAATGCTCGCAAAATGCCAAAAAGACAATGGCAAACCGATTGTAACAATCTGGCTAGATTTATATGCATAATGGCCCCGTACCACACAATCTTATGCAGTTTGGTTTGCAGTAGTATCCACAACACAACACATCAAAGACCATCTTCAATTACTACGATGAGCTTTTCATCAGGGCTAAAAACCAGACCAGACTGGAAACAGTGGTGTACTGATGTCTTTCAAGGATGTCTGTTATCAAGTGTTTTGTTCCCAGCGTCCTATTAAGCCTTTGATTAAATCTTCTAGACCAATCCAGTAACCTTGGACACTGCAATGCTCTTCGAAAACTTTACATGTGACATGTGACAAAAACACCTGAATGTCCGAAACTGCTGTAGATGATTCAAGAAAGACAGAATATATTGTTTTTGCCACGCACTGTGTTTTGCAAATCTGCATTATGGTTAGATCTGGGTGACGCATCTCTTCCCGCATCTGTGTGTGTAAAGAACCTTGGGTATGTTTGATTCCCCATGAGCATATCCAATCAGATTGGTGCTACCCGTAAAAGTGTAAATTATCATATTCCTAACTTATGACGAGTATTTGTATGTTTATCGGTTTATGGGCTGTAAGATCTTTTGTCTTGTCCCGCATGGGCTAATGTCAACTCATTACTATACCGCGCCAGTGAAATAGGTCTCAAACGGCTCCAGCGCTTGTAAAATAAAGTTGCGCGTTTGGTGTTTGCATGCGTCATCGAACAGAGTTCGTAACAAGTTTTGTTACTCTTCTTGATTGCCTGTTAGGGAACGTATCAGATACAAATTCATTCCTTATGTGTATAATCTCTTCACGGACAGGCTCCGTCATATCTTCCTGATGGTCTCAATTTTTATAATGTGTCTGGACAAGACGAAGGCTGATGTTAGCGCGACTTATTGTTCCTCTGTAGCAAGCTTAAATTGTTATTATTATTAAGATTAAAAATCTGGAGTGAAGGGGCAGCAAGCAAAGCGCGAGACCAGTTTGTGAGCAAATGCTCACAATATTCACTAATTGCTTAATAACAAAGAAGATAGAATTCTATCCTTTAGTGAACTTGCGTAGGGCAGAGAAGCTAACTTGCACAAAGAGGTCCTAAATACTATCGGCATCAGCATTTCAAGCTGACAAACTTGTCATAGAAGTATCGGACACTGTCAACAACTTCCTTAACTGGACATGGACTACGAGGCCAAAGTGATCCAATTGGCAATGCAAAATCTCATGGGATGAAGAATGAACTAGCTCGACTGCGTAACATAGCGGAATAGCACAGAGACCTAGATATAGGCATATGATCCTGAGCTACAAATAGATGTTCATCAGATCACTTTGGCATTCCCAAACAACCTTGGGAAGATTATCTGTGATGAAATCTGAAGATAACGGCATCAGACAGATCATTAATCAGAGTTTGTACTATTTTGAAGAAGTTTAACTGAATAGAATCCTGAAAATGTGGATTACAACCACGTTATTCATTCCCAAATATGACACATTTCATGTAAACAATCCATCAATATCCTACATTGAGAACTGGAGGCAACCTGTACCGGCATACACAAAATTGGTGCCGGAATTCGATTGCAGCACCGGCCGGTTGCCGGTGCACTGTATAGAAGTAAACGTAACATGGCCTACAGTTGAAAAAACCTCACCACTAACATTAAATACGGCATCTGAACAAGTACTCCAGAGATGGAAGAGCCCAAACCTTGTACAGATATTTGTTTATGAGTAAGAGATCAAGACGAGGCGTACATGAAGTAAAAGAGTTGAGCTAAAAGAATCGCACGCTCATCCTGTAATAAAATGAGCAAAGGTGAAACTGACCAAGTCGGACACTGGTCTCAAGAAAACTCCAAAACCCATTAAGGCTATGATTCAAAAGGGCACAGAAACTGCTTGCACTTTTAAATGTGGTGAAGGAAGACGTGAACGAAGGAATCATTGCCGGTGTCCTCTACAATGTGGCTAAAAAGGACAGGGGTGAGTGGGACTCGGCATGGCAGAACGATACCTCATGGAAGATGTTCCTAAGATTTTGGCACCAGAACTTCTATCCTAAAATATCAACGCCATCCATACGTAAAAAAAAAAAAAAAAACAACGCCTTTCTCCTGCCAATCTGAAACTGTGTAAATACCAAAGCCCCCTGATTTGTTGCAACTACCGCTTCAGAATGGTAATGTAGGGCATATAACTGGCGCCATGACGAAACACTGAGAGCAATAGCAACAGGCCTGGTATAGAATGAGCTAAAACAGCAAAACACGCATAATTTCAAAAATTGCTGAGATAGAGTGCCAGAAAGACGCAAAACGCCAAACCAAAAGTTGCAGTTTTTGGATTTTTCAATGCAATGGTCACTGTGTGGTAGCAAACGCAATAATACGTGTGTATTGATTTTACACAAAGAGGTTTTCCCGACTGAATGAGCGAGAAAGCCTACTTGCAGATCTTGATTGTGGTCCCGCGTGTTCGTGGTCCCGTTCCACTGCATGAGTTAATTAAAATGTGTTATTTTCTCTTTCAATATCCACAAGAATTGAACAAATTTAGGGCCAGTTATGTTTCTCAAACTCCTATTTTGTTAACAGAATGCGATCTACTTGGCATTTTATTTAAATTTGACTTATAAAAATAATGATTTATTGGTGACATAGCCAAACTAAATGTGTTAAAGTGTGAGCTGTTCCTAAGAACAATTAAATTCGTGTTAGGTCATGAATTGAATCCACAAAATTGGTAAAATTGCCATCAACAGGATACCTCCACTCACAGAAAACTTCGGCGCTCACAGCGACGCCGTGCCGGCCAAAGTCAAGCAAGCCAAAAAACAGGCCTGGTTGCGACTATATATTTAGCTGGATCACAACTTTGCTTCCGATCTCTGGAGGTTGATTCATCTCAGCCCGGAAAAACGATTTTAAAACACAAACTCCAAAAATAACTGTTCTGAAACTATTCAGACCGTTTATAACAACACCCATCCATACGTGCCGGGGAAGAGGGACAGTTGAACGCTCATAAAACCTGTTAAACATCTTCTATGGTTCAAACATGTGTCTGGTCTGATCCTAAGGCAAGAGCGCCCCCTCGACTTGACTTAATTTACCATTACAAATTATTAAAACAGAATAATCGTTACAATATCACAAACTATTACCTTTTGTGAATCATTGTGACTTGAGGAACAAGTTGTTTCTTAAAATATGTAGTTTGAAACTTTGACCCCTGTAGTATTGACCTTTCCCCTCATTTTCTAATTATATTTCCTAAACCAACACAACGAGGTATGGCAAATATACATTTAATCCTTGTGTTGAAACAAAACAAGATGGCGTACTTTTCACGTTTGTTTAAACTCATTTGAATTTTACCCCTTTATATATAAACTTTGACCCCCGTGTTAAGATGTTCCCCCCATGTATACTTTGAATATGTTATTCTCTAATGTAGCAAAATTGAGGTCAAATAATTATGTTGCAATTTTGTCCAGGTCAAAACGATTCTGGTTTCATCCAAAATCACTTTTTACCTAAATCCATATCACAATACGTATCAACACAAAAAGTCAGTTAAGTTTGCTTGATACCCATTTGAAGGTCAAATCATTTGGTTTATCATGGTATATGCATAATGCAGAGGCCCAAAACAAGACGTTCCCGCGTAAAATGCGCCTTAGAAGTACACCTACTTTTTTTCATAGGTAAAGTTCTTGGATTTCATGATCGAAATTTATTGCATCATAGGCTCTTTATAAGTATTTTTCAGGCCTTTGGAACTGAAAATACCCAAACGGCATAATTACTATAGTTTATTAGCCCGGTTCGGAGGTTTGATGTTTAAAATACCTGGGTGAGTTTTAAAATATTCAGAAAATGTAGTTTAATTAATGACATCTTTCGTAACCCGAATGTACAAGACAAGACCTATTTAAAACGCTAAGATGCCAAGACTTCAAATGGACATGTGTGTTCAGTTGGCACTGTATATGAAGTGGTGTGTGGAACATGTGCTTGTACTTGAACTGTGAAATTCTTTTATCATTCGGATAGAAAATTCGCGTACACGTAAACGTATCGTTATGTTGCCTCACCCTGCCTACAGTGATGGTTTGCACATTGGTCTGAAGGCTGATCGTAAAATCAATTAGACTGTGGGGCGTGGACCAAATAACCAACTGCCATAAACAAATTCTGTTGTCCCCATCGAGGGGCTAAGGGAAAAACCAAGTGTAAATTCATTAATAAATTCT
>JAMKCH010023481.1:0-20502 GCA_023653785.1 Ophioderma brevispina
CGCCGCCTCCCAAAACCAGAGGGCTTGGAGAGTCTGATGAGCTAGGCCTGTTGTTTTCAATTTTTCTAATTCTAACTGAGCTTCAAGCTTTTTTGTTCATTCCATTCCTTTCTTTCATTTCCTTTTGGTATTTGCAATTCTATCTATTGTTGGTTTCAGTTCATTTTGCATTTCCATTTCTTTTGTTGCTTTCTTTTCTTGCATCTGCATTTGCACTTACTTCTCTTTTTCCAATTCAATTCCTCTCTTCTTCTAATTTCTTTTTTTGCATTTCAAGTTTCCTTTTTTAATTTGACGGCATCACTTGCACCCTGTTCCAGAACCTATTCTATTCTTTCAAAATAAGAACTATCCCAAACATCTTCCTGGGCAACTTTCAATCAAATTTTTTTGATGACTTGCTTTCTCATAGAGATTTGTTTTGCCTCAGTCCTAAAGCTTGCTAGTTGACATTAAATAAGGCTTTCTCAGCTCATCAACTTCTACCAAAGTTATTGCCTATGAACACTTTGGATAAAATCCATTGTGATTGTACTCTACAAACACATTTAACTTGAACCAAATACAAAAGTAGTACAGTAATACAACAAAATTTTGTATGCTAAAAATGTCCACAATGTTTACAATATTTTATAACACGTTTTGGTGTTATAAATTTGAACAAAAACGGCTAAATTTATTTCTCAATTCAATTCCGGAAAGACGAGCCCCCAATTCTGTCTATGACGTCTCGTAGGCGCTCTAAGGTCAGAAATACTTCAAACACTAAAAAACGAGCCTTGTGCACAAATGATCTGATTTTATATAATAATATAAGATTTTAATGGAATTTGTGTAATTGGTTCAAGAATTGTATGTCCAAACAACTTTACATTAAAATTACACTCAATATTTAAGATTACATGATTACTTAATTGTAAACAAGAATGTCCATTAATTCAACAAGAAGAGTTGCCGTTCAATGATGATATGTCCTAACAGAGAAGACTTCAAAATGACAGAGCACAAGTTCATACAAAAATTCTCAGGTATTTATATCCAAGGGAATCTTCTCAGTCCTGAGGTAATCTTGTCCAGCGTTCAAGACGCAAGGTTAAATTAAGTTTCCCTCGAGATAATAAATCCACAGTATATCAGTCCAAGATATCACCACGATTCTATCGGTCCACAATTTGGAATCTACTTTGATTCCCCGCACTTCGGGCTCAAGACGACAGTAGAATAATTACAGACAACTCTGCTCACATGGAATTATATATCCTGGACACTTTACAGGTCTGCTCCTTCAAGGCAGAGTAAAAAGTTTAGCTATCTTCTATCTACTTGTTATACTAGTGGATGCTGGCACCGAGACGTCCTTCCAGTGATCGTATTTAACTACTCACAGATAAATTACCCTTTCTAACCAATAATCATTTCATCTTATGCATAAACATACCTTACACTAGATGAACCAATCGCGGAACTTCATCACCGAATTACATTCACTCATATTATATAACTCTATGGGGGAAATTCCAGAATCTTGCAATGTTTTTGATCTTTTAAAGCATAACACCGTGACTCAGTTACTAAGTTTACATTTGGGGAATTCCCCCACTTCCTCTATTGTGCATCTAAAAGAGGTGCAGTGCATAAACAACTCTAGGAATCCCCTTTTCTCTCTGTTATAGTAAACAAAAATGATTTTCCCGTGAGAAAATCTTTTTCTCAATAAAATTGAGGAAAATAATATTTTAATCAAAATTTTGAGGGTAATATAACACTCCCTTATTTGGCCAATCAAAATTTCCACGACCCCCTTATATTTTCCCAGCCCCCTCCCTGGTAAGTAATGAGCGAGCTGAGAGGTTATTGAGATAAAGTTTGGCGAGAGTTCATTCAAAAGTAAGTTTGACTTTTAGTAGCATTAAAGTTGGATGCAAAGTTCAATACTAAAGTTGAAAACAAAATTTGACTCAGAAAAGGTGGAGGATAATACGAGCCCCGAAACGTGACCTATTCCCCGACAGAGGGACATTATCGAGATAAAAAGATTCTCGAGATTCGAGATAATGGAAAGATCTCGAGATAGAAAGATCCGAGATATTTTGAGAAAGAAAAAAATAAGAAATAATTTACCCATGTCATTTAGGGCTCCGTTTAGATAATGTTAAAAATGTTATCCAGGCTAAAAGGGTTAGATTTTTTTACTATCATAAGAAATGAACTTGTTTTCCAAATGAAGGAAAAGTGTCACGCGAGTGATTTTTGTACCGGTGGGAAAGCAGATGTAGTCCGGCGGGAGCCACAGTCCAGGCTGCATAGACGATAACGGAATAAAGCGTGAAACTAATGTTGCTTGAAGAGTCAACTGAATCGAGTGCTCTATTCTTTACCGTTTCAGCCGGACTATGAGTACGGCGGACAATGGTTACTTCTACACCGGGTTTTTGTAATACAGATTTGGCAGGCGCGGATCCAGGGAGGGGTGGAGGGGGCGCGCGCCTCCGGCTCCCGGTAATTCTGCAAATTCTTGCAAAATCAGCCCATTTTGAGCTATTTTGGACCAGATACAGCCTTTCAGCCCCCCGGTAATTTTGACATTTTTCAAATCCTGCATCCGCCATTGTTTGGTGAAGCATGACCGCTATGCAGTTAGAAGTAAAGTGAATGAGTCAGTGCAAATATTTAGTCCGTTAATAGCTTTTATGTTGTCCATCCATTCTGACTGTTAGTTTTATAGATAAAGCATCTATAAACATCCGCATTTTATTATTAGACAAAACTAGAATATCGCGGTTCTCGGCTTTCTAGGGTTGAAGTTTTGCTGCCTTGTTGGGGATTTGTATGTGGTGGTGGTGGCGGGGGGGGGGGGGGCTGGTACAATTTATGGGTTGCCAGTGGGTTCTGTTGTGGGTGGTTGTGATGTTTCTTTTCAGAACCTTATCGGACGCTGTTTATTTGTTGATAACTGAGGTTGGCTGGAATTTGTATGTTGAATTGAAGCAGACATTTTCCTGTAAGTTTAGATTGTTGGAATTGATGTAAAAGATGAATTGTAATTCCGTGACTGCAGGCGGCTTGCAAGTTTTTTACGTTGGTTGTTGACTGGAATAAGTTGGAGGTATCTATCGTATCTATCTTCCAATCAGTTCATCATTCAGTAGTAGAGTATTGTCACAGGTCTTGGTCACAGGAACAAATATCAACGAAGTGTACAGGAACACAAGACTGGTGCAAGTAAAAAGAAGGTCCGTGTGGCTGGCTAGCGGAGTGTGAGTGGCTTCAGGCGACTCAGGAAAATATCCAGTGATTGAGCTAAAACCAGTGAGGCTGATATAGGGTGTTCCACATGCAGATGACACTTGGAAAGAAGCTGTGCTGGTAAGAGAATTCTACAGTGGTGCTGTTGTAGCTGTAGCTGTATTCTTTGTTTATTTTGATTTTTTAATTTATAATATATATATTTTTATTAATAGTGTTTTTTAATCATGTAATTGTATGTGTTCATTTCTTATTTATTATTTAGTTTTTTATTTTACTTATTTAGTCATCTTTAATTTATTTTAATTTCAGTTCTTTTTGGTGTTGATTTTATTTCTATTATTTTTTATTTTTATTTTTTATTTATAATGTGTATGTTTTTATTCATAATTTGTTTTTAATTTTGTAATTGTATATGTGTTCATTTCTATTTTGTTTATTATTTATTTGTTTTTATTTTACTTATTTAGTCATCTTTATTTTGTTTATATTTAATTATTTAAGTTTATTTTTATTTTAACGATTTATATTATTAAATATTTTAGTGTATACGGATTTGATTTTATTCATTTTTAAATTATTTTTATTCTGCCGTTTTTTTAATTTTTATTTTGTTACCATTTTGGCTTTTATTTGTATTATTTTGTTGTTTTTCTTTATTTTTAATTTGTACTGATTTTTTTTATTTATTTGGATCCATTTATTTTATTCATTTTATATTTGTATTCCTTTTTGTTATTCTTTAGTTTATTTCTTTTTTATTTTAACGATTTATTTTAATGATATTCTAAGACTAGTGTACGCGGATTTGATTTGGTTTTAATTTTTAAATTATTTGATATTATTTTTCTCATCTTGTTGTTTATTTGTTTTCGTTTTGCTTTATTTTAATTTTGTACGGATTTTTTTTATTCATTCACTTGTGTTATTTGTAGTCATTTTTTGTTTGTATTAATTCGTTATATAGGCCTATATGTAGGACTTTTTCTGATGGCCATATGCAAACATCTCTCCTACATCCAACAATAAACAGTT
Source organism: Ophioderma brevispina (assembly GCA_023653785.1). Classification (NCBI taxonomy): domain Eukaryota; kingdom Metazoa; phylum Echinodermata; class Ophiuroidea; order Amphilepidida; family Ophiodermatidae; genus Ophioderma; species Ophioderma brevispina. The sequence continues at coordinate 4,282 of JAMKCH010023481.1, forward strand.
CTAAAATAAGATTTAAACAAAAGAAATACAACCCACACCGACAGTCTTATTTTTAACATTCAACTGATAGAGCCATTGTAGTCCAGTCATTCATTTTAGATTGCCAAAAACAAATTGCAAAAGAAGAAATTTTGGTGTAATATACTTTGAAATTGTACAAAAAATAATTTTACAAAAGTTTTACAAAAATCAAACTAGTGGAACATGTTGAACTAAGGGGCAACGTTTGTACAGGGTAAATTATGAGTTGTTCGAATTATTGGGCTACTCCTAAGGTTTAAAAAAGGATGTTTTGCCCATCTATGAGTTGTAGTTTCAGTACAATAGGCACAATAACAGTTCAAGGTCATTCGTGGTAAATTTATAGATGGCCCATTTTGATCGACTTGTTGTAAATTGTTCAAATGGTCCCACTAGATAAGTAAATGTACTAGATTCTTTTTTGAACGTTCTATATAAGATTTACAGTGCTATGACTCGCTGAACCTCCCACCCTGTAGCCCCCAGTCCCCACATTTTGCGTTCCAATTATGCAAATGAATATCATAGATGGTACAACCAGTACTTTTGCTCCTGTACCATTAGACTACATTGACACATTTTTATAACGACGGATATATCTGAAATATACCCCATTGTGACCTTGAACCTATTTGACTCATACTTTTGAACTACAACCTACAGATATGGCAAACTATATGCCTACTTTTAATCCTGGAAGGTATTACGATCATGTTGGCATACTTTTCGACGCGTTTTGACCTTTTCATATTTTGACCCCTGATAAGCCTTACCCCTTAAAAATATTATGTTCACTCCTTTGATTATTGGTAAACTTTTGATAGGTGTTTTTAAGGTTTTCCTCAAACAAATTCTGAGAAGATTATTCTTTGTGCAATTTAGTTGGGTTAAAGGTGCATTTCGTGATTTCAGCACTTCTTTTTTTTCATTGATCACTAGATTCCTTGAGAAAAGCTTATTCTCAAAAATTTGAGCTGATCCCGATCTTGCGGTTTGTGTTATGGACATTGCTCGTTTCCCAACGTTCCCATAGGGCTACCTCTTAATTGAAATTTGTCAATTTCGTGTCCATTTATTTTTTTGACACTTTTTGTGTCATAGCTGACGCATTATTGGTCGTTATGAGTGGAACAGTGTGAAACTTCTTTGTCCGATGGAAATAAATCAAAATCTTTCAACCAACTTTCCGAATCCATCAACCCGCAAGCGATGTGATTGTTGTCCACTGTTAATCGCAATCTGCGATCGTGATTGGCCACCAGACCTGTATAATTGTCATGTGATCTAAGATCGCGAACACCACGGATCATATGTTTTACAGGAAAAACTTATGGGCACTTGTTTAGTGCCCAAGCAATGCGCTGCATTCTCATGTTGTTATGCACATACATATACTGTGTTCCTTTCACTGTTTTGCATTCACTAGTTCATGAATAAAAATGATACACACTTATCAAATTTGCATTGTGTATATTTTCTTTTTGGTGTCAAATTTCCCGATTGATTTTGAACCTCCCAAATGTGTGAAAATTTGACATAAAAAATCTATTCAATTTGACACGGAAATTATTCAGTTTGATACAGATGGTTGTTTATTCCGATTCTTTTTTAACACAAACTTTTTTATTTTGATTCGGATTTTGAGTGATTTCTAAAACTTTTCTGTGTCATTTCATTTGACACATTTTTCCGTGTTGTTTTGACCAATAATTTGTGGTTTCCCGGCGAACTAATTTTCCGTGTCAAATTTGACACTTTTTGTGTCAGAGTGACCATTTATTGGTCATTATGAGGTGGAATAGTGTGAAACTTCTTTTTCCGAATCGGAAATAAATCAGAAATCTTTAACAACTTTCCGAATCAATCAAACCGCAAGCGATTTGATTGGTTGTCCACTGTTTATCGCAAGTCTTGCGATCGTGATTGGCCACCAGACTGGTAAATATTGATCATGTGATACTAAGATCGCGAACACCACGATCATATGTTTGACAGGACAACTTATGGCACTTTTTAGTGCAAGCAATGCAGCTGCATTCTCATGTTTTTATGCCATACATATACTGTGTTCCATTCACTGTTTTGCATTCACTAGTTCATGAATAAAATGATACCCTTATCAAATTTTGCATTGTGGTATATTTTCTTTTTGGGTGTCAATTTCCCGATTGTTTTGAACCTCCCAAGTGTGTTAAAATTGACATAAAATCTATTCATTTTGACACGGAATTATTCAGTTTTGATACCGATGGTTGTCTTATTCCGAGCTTTTTTAACAACACCTTTTTTTTATTTGGATTCGGGGAATTTTGAGTGAGTTCTAAAAACTTTTTCTGTGTCATTTCATTTGACACATTTTTTTCCGTGTTGTTTTTGACCAATAATTTTGTGGTTTCTCCCGACTAATTTTCCGTGTCAACTTCTACACTTTTTTTGTGTCCAAATTAACCAATCTAGAATAAGAGAGTACTGCGCTGTAATTTCTGGCCGTTTATGGACAGAAGATACAAAATTGCGAATTTCTTACAGATGCGACCGAATTTGTATGTATAATAGTAAGATTGGGCACACGTGGATTACTAAACCTAACGGTTCAGATGATATAAAAATCTCAACATTTTAATAGGTATTTTAATAGGTAAGTCGGGGGGACGAGGCTGTGGATCACGAAATGCCCCTTTAAGGCATCATTTATTCTATTTTGACTGGTGGGGAAAGCCGGATATACGAAGCGCAAATTAGCTTTGTAACATTTCGCTAGTGTTGCCGCAACGCAGTCTGGGTATTTTAAATGTAAACACGTTTAATTCAAGTTCTGCCGATCTTCAGAGTTCTAAAGAGGTATTGAGAAACACAGTATGTATCATCTACAAAAATATTTCAGCTAAAAAATACGAACACAATCATAGGGAAAATGCCACACAAAATTAGAGTGAGGTTCGACCTTTGGGCTCTGCAACAATGATATCATTGGTGAATTTCGTCAAAAAGCTCTTCCATGTAACCGTAACCCCCCCCCCCGCGCTGAACGTCAGATACAGCCGAGTTACAAGATTCGTCTATCGTCATAACCTTGTTCAGTGGCTATTTCCACCGTGCACTTACCCACTTACCATACGTTAAACGTTGCTAATCCCCCAATATTTTTTTTTTTTGGCAGCAACATTTATTTTCACTACAAATACATGCGATTTTAAAAATATTCCGCTCTCTACACTGTTAAAAATGTTCCTAATTTTACCAGACTTTACCTTTTAAATTACGGTAAACCCCAATTATTCAATAATCTTCACACTTTATTACCTATACCTAACATAACATTACAATTTGGAAGCAGAAAAAATGTAAATAAACAGTGGCTAGAAAATAATACTACACATTTTGAAAAAAAGTAGTATTTATACCCTGACGGTTATTGTATTTTCCGTAATATTACGTTTTTTGTAACTGACTTGTTTTTAATGTAAGTACATGAACTATGAAAATCGGTTTACCTATAAAATGTGTTAAATAACGTCGTAAGCAACGTCATTAAAAAATTCAAAATCTTATTTCCTATCATTTTTAAAAAATAGTTTAAAAAACTCTTGTAGAACTCATTTCCTCCTTTATATTCATATGATAATTAAGTAATTGGTGATATTAGAATGTGTACATTGCCATATAAAACAAAGTGTATAAACTGGTTTAAATTTTTATTTCTTCACGTTTTCCCTTTGTTTATTGCCTTTTTTCTCAAAATTGTTTGCCTGAAATATACTTTTTCGCAACCACGTGGTAACATATAAATACAACGTTTGTATGATGCCATAGCTACACCGTGAAAATTTGGTCAGAGGATTGTAATAACGTTTTAATTCTTAGTATGAGTACGAGTACTTTTTCAAAAATGCAGATCAGTCATGTTTTTGATTAAAATGACAATGATGACAATAGCGATAACAATGATGATGTACTAGCTAGTCCTGCCACCAAGACTTGATATCAGTCTTTCAGAAGCTGCATTTACTCGAAATTTGTTGTTGACTTTCTTTAGACATAAATAAGTTCAGTTGTTTACATGGATTATGCTTGTTTTGGCAGTTGGCGCTTCCAAGTATTACAAAGCAAGGATCTTGGATGAATAAAATGTCAAAGGCATTACTCACTAAAGCATGCCTACCGTGTAGTATATGTAATGTTCACATATACCCATACCCGGTGTGAAAGTAATTATAGTCTGGCGGGAGCCACAGTCCGGGCTCCATAGACAACAACGGATTAAGGCGTGAAACTAATGTTGCGTGAAGAGTCAACTGCAATTTAATCCTAGCAAGTGCGCAACAATGTGATTTGCAACCAGGACACCAACAAAATGTAGTTACAAGTTTTGCGGTCAACAACTTGAAAGTGTGACGTCTCACCCTTATCTTGGAGTAGAAATCACCAACAACTTGTCTTTGGGTGTTCAGACTAGTCTTACTATAAAAAAAGGCCCAGATGGCTATGGGAGTCTTCAAAGGAAACCTTGCTGACTGTAGTCAGGAGGTAAAAGTCACAGCTTACCACACCACAGTTCGTCCCTGGCTGGAATATGCTTCTGGGACCCTCAAGAGAAATGCAACATCAATGCTTTGGAAAAGGTTCAAGTTCAAGCAGCTCGTTTTTGTATGAAAGACTACACTCGAGAACCTGGAACTGTAACCCGTTTGATGTCTGGGATGGCAGCCGTTGTTCACCAGACGGAAAATAGCTAGAGTGACCATGTTTTACAAGATGGTGAACGGTTTGGTAGCCATATACCCAATAACTTCGTTTCCAGAGCAACCAGACAAACCAGAGGGCATGGGCTAAAATATCAGGAGATGAGATGGAACGTGAAGTCATTGACTAGACTTCCTACCACGGTAAAAGATTGGAATGACCTCATTCCATCAGTGGTGAACTGCGTTAATTTGGACAGTTTCAAAACTGCTGTTAGAGAATATTATCTGAGTAAAAAACTTTAAATTTTTCGTTGGTAAGCATCATTCAGGTCAAGTTGGTGTGATACTTCCTTGGAGATTTTGCCGATATAGATGAGATGAGATCTTTAAAACAGCTGATCTCGTAAATACTTCAAAATCCAGTAAACAAATGAAAACTTTCCATTTAAATAAAAATAAACAAATTTTACAAAACACACTGTTTTTACACCAAAAAAACTTAAACTAAAAATTTAAACCGAAAATTTGCAGGGGACCAAACACCAACGTTAACATGACGGTAATTTGTACGTACCATTTTCACCGGCCGAAATTGCCCTACATTTACGGAGATCCACGAACAAAAAACGATCACAAAAGGAGCCCGACCAGAAGCAATTATCTTGTCGTACGCGACCGATAATATTTAAACCGTGCAGGACCTGTAGTTTATCGACCGGCCATGGATATTTTTCAAGTTGTTGGCTTCCACAAGGCATGCTGTTTGGTTCGCCTGCAGTTTGATTTCTAATCTGAGGGATTGGGATGGAATATTACCACTTGCCTTATTTTCAGCTGCTAGAGACCCAATACTGCTTTCTTTTCTGTTCACTGGTAAAAAGTTGAATTTATTCTAAACGAAGAGAGAGAGAGTTCATGTCGTGATATGAATGAGAATAGTACTAGACTGAATTTCATGATTTATTATCACCTGTCTTATGACGTTTCACGCACCTGAATGTTACCGGACTCTGTTTATTTGTCTCTAGATAAGGCATTGTTCAGAAGTGAGATATGAGCCCGGATATGAGTGCTATTTTAATACGAGTTGTAGTTTTAAAGGTGCGTATTCCGATCGTCTTTGGGACCCCCTGATTTGCCAGGAAGTAGTATCGATTTTAATATCAGATAAAAGGCCGTATTTTTCTCATTGTCGTCCTTAAATTTGAGACCTCAAATCCATTTCATTCCCAAGATAAAAAAAACACGTCGTTTTAACTGGTTAACCATTAATATTAGCACAGTATTGCATAGGGCTTTGAAATAATGCATTATTCCTTAAGGTGCAGGAGTGGTCTTTTTATTAATATTCAGTCAATCTATCATCTATCATTGATCATTAGCATTCAAAATATCATATAGTCCCCCTGTTGAATTATCATTATAGTCTAAATATCTGATATTTTGATAGTCGAGTTTGATAGTGATCCGTCTATCAAATGAGAGTTCTATTCATTTACAAATGATATTGTATATCTTGATATTTTGAGAGTGATTGTCTCAACTGATACTGTGTCTATCAGGATAAGTTTGATAGCGCTATTGAAGTATAAACAAGCGTGATATATCTGATAGATTGAATAGATAGGTATGTGATAGTCTATCAAATGATAGTCTATCATCACAAGCTGATAGTGTATGATAGTCTATCAAATTTGATAGTTAGTCTGTAGATAGTTTGATAGGCTATTCAGATAGATTCATTCACAAATGATATATAGTGTTTTCTTATGATCTTTTTATAGTGATATGCCTATCAAATACCTGTCTTCATTCACACTTATCATAGTGTATCACAACGTTATCACAGTGTGTCATAGTCTATCAAATTTGATAGTCTATCAGTTAGTTTGATAGTCTATCAATCGTTGTGATAGTCTATCAGATAGTTTTAATAGTCTAGAGATATAATATATATATTAATCTTTCCCTGGAGATGGCCAGCGCACGATAGTGTTGAAAAAAAAACCCATGTGCGCTTGGCCGATTCGAACCGCCGGCGGCCTTCGTATGACATGCACGACGCTCTCAACCACGACTGAGCTATCAAGCATGGTTGGTAGAAGATCGATAGATTTCATCTATGGTTATGTTCGAAGGTGTCCTTCGCTTTCCTAGCGGATAGCATCAGAACTGTATATTTAATATATATTTGTCTACCTGGAGAACTAAGTAGTTTAAATCTCAAAACAAATATAATCGTATATGTTAAATATACAGTTCTGATGCTACCGCTAGGAAAGCGAAGGACAACCTTTCGAACCCCCCTACACACCTAGAGATGATATCTATCGCTCTTCTAACAACCCTGCTTGATAGTGCAGTTCGGTGAGGCGTCGTGAATGAACGAAAGGTCGCTCGGTTCGAATCCGGCCAAGCGCACATGGGGTTTTTTCAACACTATCATGCGCTGGCCATCTCCAGGGAAAGATTAATAAATATATACATCCTTGTCTACCTGGAGAACTAAGTAGTTTAAATCTCAGTCTAGCAGATAGTTTAATAGTGTATTGAGAGTATAAACAAAGCTGATATATCTGATAGATTGATAGACTGATAGTGTATCTGATATAATGATGATAGTCTATGTGATAGCCTCTCTAAAGTGTTTACTACTTGTGCAACAGAGTGCTCGTTTTACTGCAAAGTTTACTATTTCAGGGAGGGGGGACAAAAATTCAAACAGGTGTTGCCTCGTTTTAGAGAGTTGGGGTCCCCTCCCTCAAATAGTAAACTTAGTAATTAAAACGAGCCAGCGCACTAAAGAAAAATAAGGGGTGATGCCTTATAGTGATCTATGTCAGATAGCGCTGTATGTTTTGAACAAAAAAATTTGAATTAAATGACCATAAATCCAATTTGCTCTTAATATCGCATGAGTCCAGTCGAACTCTGTATATGAAGAATTTCAACGTCATCTTAATTTTAACACTAACGAATTTTCTCCAAACAAAGGTCAAAAAATATGCACTATCAATGCGATAGAATATCATACACTATCAGTTGTAAATGATAGACTATCATTTTATTCCTCAACACCCAAAAACACTTACAATCAAGCCTCCTTAGAATTTTTTCATTGCTAAATACAACATTCGTGGACCTCCATAACATCCCAGCCAAAACTATGCCCATCGGGGGCAAATAGATCCAACGATGAGCATTTGAAAAACACGGGGGGCACAGAATCTCGACATATTTGGTGTATAGAAAACAACACAGCAAGACCTATTTGTTTCCTTTTAGATGGAAAGATGTGTTAGAAGCAAGTGTATTCATGTTGAATCATGCATTTCAAGTGTTTTTAGATAGCAATCGGACCCAGTTGCTTTTGCCCTCTCATATTGAAGTAAATGGCAAATTAAAGCTTGTTTTATTGGCTTCAAAGAGATACCAAACAATGACAAATTTTTACCAAATTTTTTATCAAAATGCCTTTGTGTTAACATTTTTTGGGACAGCCTGGTACACCACACATACATGTATTGTGATCCTTAACGTAATGTTTATGTCATAGGAGTTTCCTTAGTCCTTTTCGGTCTTTTGGTTCCCATTTCCCTAAATCACGTTTAATTTTTGTTTCAGTGCTTACGTTTCGTATATAATACGCGCATCAAATTCAACATTACCTTTTTTACCCGGACCGCTTCATAATGCTCATTATTTATGTTGTATGTTTATTGTAATAAGTAATTTACAAGTAAGGGCCTCCTGCTCCTAGCTTCCTCCTCATAAGCTCCTAGGAATTGTCCAGTGGAGGTCCTAGCATATACAGAGTGAATCAACAAAAAAATTGTGCATAAAAAACACAAAATTTGACCCTGACATGTTTACTCAATTGTCACGCAGTTGATGTTTTCATAATCTGCATATTTTCGACTTTCTGTACTAAAGAAATGACGTGATTTGGTGAAGAAATAAAGTAGATATGAAAGATTTGCACGGCTGATCCAGAAAGATTTGTTACCACATTCAGGTAAAATAATGGAACTGAAAGCCTAGTTTAACTGTGTAAATCCCATTGGAATGGGGTAAAAATGGATCAGCCGCGAAAATCTTTCATATCTACCTCATTTCTTCACCAAATTCTTTCATTTTTTCAGCATAGAAAGTCAACAAAAATGTATTATTTCTTTGTTACTATATTTTACACTGCGTCTGTTTTGTATATAATATTCATTTTTTTGTAATCTTTGTTATTGCTGAATAAATTGAATGAAGTCTATCACATAGACTTTCATCATATCAGACAAACTATCAATCGCTCAGATATATCAGGCCTGTTTATATTCTCATTATGCTATCCTACTATAGACTAGATATATCAGGCTTGTTTATATTCTCATAGACTGATAGACTATAAAATTTCATAGACTATCATACACGATCAGCTGTAAATAATAGACTATTATTTGATAGACTATCACATAGACTATCATTATATCAGATACACTATCAGTCTATCAATCTATCAGATCATGTTTATTTATACTCTCATTACGTTATCAAATTATCTGATAAACTATCATTCTATCAGATACACTATCAATATCAAAGTATGTGATAGTGTATCTGATATAATGATAATCTATCAGTCTATCAATCTACCAGCTATATCAGGCTTGTTTATACTCTCATTACGCTATGTGATAGACTATCATCAACAGGCCCGTCGCCATGGGGGGGGGATGGAACACCCCCCAGCGATCCTCAAAAAGAAAAAAAGAAAGAAGAGAGAGAGAAAACTAGTTTTGCTTCAAGTTTAGTCCACAGTAATCAAGAATTGCTAATGTGCCAACAGTACTTGTGATCAAAATGGCTACCACGAGCATGGCAGTGGCATGAGCAAACGGGAGGGTAGCCATGCATGGGCCATTCCCCCTAGTTTAGTCTACCAGTGTTAGGGGAATTTTCAGTCGGGGACCTGACGTGGTCAAGAAAAAAAATGGTAGGGATCGGTTCCTTAGCCCCCAGCACCATAAACTTATAGGTCTATTGGCCGTCGATTGGGTTAAGTGCCCATTCTTTCATTTGAATTAATTACTATACTTTACCCTTCAAAAAATACCCTTCTTAATATCTAAAATCCAAGCCGGGAATCCAAGAGCTTCCGGGGCTCCGCCCCTGGACCCCCGGCAGGGGCTCTGCTCCTGCACCCCACCCGTTAAAGACATTGGCGCTCGGTAGTACAAGCTTATATACTGTCCGTCTCAGTGAGCAAAGTTAGAAACCATAGTCTTTTCTTTGAATTGATTACTATTTACCCCTCAAAAAGTTTCAATCTTGAAGGTTCTGAATTGCTCAAATACAAGAGCTTCCGGGGGTTTCGCCCCCCCCTGGACCCCCGGCAGGGGCTCTGCTCCTACACGCACCCGTTAAAGACATTGACGCTCGCTATATGTGTATAATTCCTCTGGGCAGTACAAGCTTAGCTTATATACTGCCTGTTTCAGTGAGCAAAGTTAGAAACCGGTCTTTTCTTTGAATTGATTACAATTCACCCTCAAAAAGTGGCCATCTTCAAGGTTCTGAATAGCTAAAATCCAAGCGCTTCCGGGGCTCCGCCCCCTGGACCCCCGGCTGCTCTGCCTCTGCACTCCACTAGGGGCCCTAAATCGGGCCCCTGGACTCCACCCGTTCAGGGCTTTCTGGTTTGCGCCCTTGTGTTAAGGCACTTGCGGTGTGCAGACTGGTTGGAACGATCAACAAGAAATGGTCTCTAAGGGCATCTACTTAGGAAAGTTTTTAATGGCCCATAAGTGGGGCCCTGAACCGCATGCCGTTAGTTGCATTGTTTTATCTGCTCACTACGCTTCCAAGGACTCTTACTGCGGCAATAACATTTCTTCAGTTTACACCCCCCTGACAAAATGTCTAGCGACGGCCCTGGTCATCAACTCTGGCAGTTGGTCGTCCTGGCAAGCTTGAGGAAACCTCGTGGAATCAAGGCGATGGGGAAAAGGTGTACACTGTGACTCCCTCCACTCCATGGTCATGGCGTCTTGGTGAAGGGCCGCTAAATCCCGTGTCCACGAGCAGTATATTGGAAGCTGGGCGTTGAAGCGGTCTGCAAACAGGTCCACGTGAGGGTGATCCAGCCTGTTGAAGACTGCTCTGCAAATCTTGGGGTTGAGGTGCCACTCCACCGATGATCCTCGGATTTTCGATGGTCCTGACTTCCCCGATGGGAATATTTGCCCTCTTGGCATCTTCTCGTGGTTACAGGGAGGGGGCACTTTCCCCACACACTTCAATGGGGGACAAAATTCCAGATGCTACAAGTGTAGGTATACCCTACATAATTTAATTAAATGTAATTTTATCAATTTTAAAGATACTTTTAAACTCAATCAAACCAGTATAAGACCTTGACCTTTGCTGAATAAACATTTAACCTTTAGCATATTTTGCTGTATATCTCCATAACGATGCATTTTACAGACAGGTCGCCATAGACTTTTTTACTCCTTGTTACCACACGAACAATTTGAGCTATACTAAACGTTATTTGGACCATTATTTAAAATTTACCCCTGTAGAAACTTTACCCCCCTCCTGTGGAAATTGCCGACATTTTTCAGAGGGACATGTGGGCTAAAAACCTTCTAAAATGTCCTTTGAAGTCAAATCAATCGTCAAACCTTACTTGCCAAAGATTAGTCACGGAATTGAGGATTTTGACTTAACTACTTCCCTTCTGGGAGGGCTGACTCTTGGACGGTTGATTATTCTGGTCACGCTGCGGTTGTTGCCGATGTTGCTGCCGCTGCTGATGTTGAGGGGCCCACTGGCTGGCCGGCGCCTTGTTCTTCTCTTTCTGACATTCCCAGACTGCCTTGGCTTTCTTGTTAGTGATGTCCTCCTCGCGTAGGAGCTTGAGCTCCCCTCCGAAGAGGTCAGGCCCGATCGGCATCTCTAAGAACTGTCACGGGTTCAGGAGGTTGAGGGCATTCGTTGCGTTCACTTTCCGCAAATAAGCCAACTGGTGAGCCAGCCTGCACAGGTGCTTTCTCGTGCAGAACATGAGGTCTCGGAGTGTGTAGAGCCAGCGTTGTCTGTTTTCCGCACTCATCGGTGACTTGGCGGGGTCTAGGCATCCATTCATCAGATTGGCGAAGATGAGGACAGAAGCGTAAGCCAGTCGCATACCATCCCTGGCTAGGGGCTCGAGGCCGCACAACTCGGCGTCCCTCTTCTGGTTCCAAGGTGCCACCCGGTGAGGGCGTTCCTTGCGGGAGGTGTTACCCGATCCGCCTTCTACCTCCGCAGGAGGGGGTCGATCTGGGTTAGCCCATATCCCTGCTTCGTACAGCATTAGGGGACCTCCTCTGGGACTGGAGTCGGACCGAAGTACTTCTCAATGTCCGGAGGTGCCTGCAAAGTACGCTCCACCCACTGTTAATGGCGAGAACCCGACTGGTTCTTATCGGTTAGCGTGCCGCAGAACCTCCTGAAATGAGAGAGGAGCGGTATGTATGGATGCGGCTTCTCTGGCTTGTTGCTCCTGTAGCTCTCTTCTCCTAACTCGTCAACTTCCAGTGAAGAGTCAGGCCACTGGCTCGGGATGCCCCTCTCTAGCATCACTGCATTAAAAGGGCCGCCACTGTAGGGCTCAGGAATCGGAGAGGTTTCTGGTTGGAGGGAGTTGTGAGATCCGTAGGCTCCTCTGGTATCAGGGCGAACGGCTCCCGCAGTTGACGAATCTTGTTGAGTTTGCAGATTCCCCTGAAGTCTCGGTGCTTAGAGTTCCCTCGCGAGGTTCCTCCTGGCTTGATTCGCTAGCTACGGCGGTCTGCGGTGGAAGATGCCGATTTCAACCGTGGCCGGTGACTGTCTATCAGGAGTGTAAACTCACAAGGATATTGTTTTGAACAGCGTCGTAAGGCAAGTCGTCATTTGGTGGGTCCTTACTGGCAATCATAATGACACCGTATACCCATGGCTTGACACTCAAGCTTCTCCGGACCATCCCCGGTCGTCACCTTGTACATCCATGCAACCGTAGCTTTATTCTTAAGACCAGTGAGGGGAAGAGCATTCCATACTGCGTCGTCTTAGGAACGGAGTCCCACAAGGATAAGTACTGGGCTCCCATGCTGTTCACTTGTATTATCAGCGATTTACCTCGAACAACATCTAGAACAATATTTACGTCAAACACATCTAGACGATATGTCTACGCCGAGATCTGCCCTTCTTCTTTCGGCAGAAGCTGACTGACGTAGAAAAGTACACTTATGGCAAAATGGCCCTACTTGCAGCATATCTCAAAGACCCTGGAAGACTCAAGCTGTCTACGGCGCCTGCGGAACGCGCCCCAGTGCCCCAGTGGCTCTATTGGACAACAAGGACCTGCTACAATAGCTCTCACTGCAAGAAGCGTACAGATAATCAACGCAACCATTCAAGAGAGAACATTCTCGTTTGCTACCAGTTCTTTCAGGCATTACTGCAGTGCTTCGGAGTGCACATCACACACTAAAAAACTGGTGAATAGCTCTTTGGACAACAGGACCTGCTTCATAACACTCTCAAAGAATCATACCAACTCGGCAGACAGAAACTGTGCTCTCACCGACCTTTCTGACGACACACTGCGAACTCCGTTTACTTCCCATTTCACATCTATATGGAACACAACACTGACTGGCTAGACAAACCCAGCCAGACCAATTACTAATCATACTTATACAGAACTCCCACCAGTAGGCAATCTCCTACGTAAGGGAATGGGTTACCTTGAACGAATTCGCACGTACAGGAGTCGGTCGTTCAACAGCAAAAAATGCGCCGATGGGGCGTGGCGACCATCTCCATCCTGCTGCCAGTGACTCTCCATCAAAGACGCAGTCCACATTCTCAATGAGTGCCCTACTTTTCGTCCACAAATGGGGTCTTTTTATAAATTTTGCCAAAAAAAAACCCATCCAAAATGATCGAATTCCTCTAAAAAAATAGGGGGTTTTTGGGTGACAGTTTGGTAACATTTTTGAAAAAATATGGGGTCTTTGGGTGACATTTTCAATATGAAGGGGGACTTTGGGTGACAGCGATGCTGACCACGGGATCTTAACAGTCTTACCTGCGCGTCACCTCCATGATGGGCAACCCTGCTTTAAAGTAAAGTATTTTGAATATGTGTAGTAGCTAATCTACATGTAGATTTGATCCACTCTAAGAAGTACATCGCCGGAGAAGAAATGAAGGAGGCCCCTCTATAATCATTATATTTATATTTCATCATCAATTTTGAGTTGGTGTTTTACACTAACTTTATCATGTATGCAAGGTGTTTTATATCATCAACATACACTTGTACAAGAAAAAATGAAAAAGTCTGAGAAACTTCAAGGGGTAAGACTCTCTGGAAAAGCAAAGCTTAGAGCACATGCCTCCGTTACCATGACAGTTATGACTTAAATGAAGAAACAGGAAAGATGTTGCATAGCTTCCCGTTGGTTATAGAGCTTTTGGTAAATGATGCCTAGATAGACATTTTGCCCTTCAGAAGCTACAAAGAGTCTACATGAGGCAGCAACACAACCCAAATACCCTTTGTAGTGCAATGAGTGCCAAGAGTTGGGGATTAGTCATCGTCTCATGGCACACCAAGCAAACCTTTGTTTAAATGCAACACAATTACCCGCAATCTTTTTGGCCCATGACCAAGCGCTTTTATATCATGACAAGTAACTCACAATCTCACACTAATAAAATCCCAATTCACGTGGCGCAGTTCAATAGCTTTTCATTCAACAGTATATTGAGCAAATACACCCACCTGCATTTAGTATTATTAGGATACCCAGAAGCTTGCATGGTCAGCGGTTATTAACATTGTCCATACAGGCTAATGAACTGAGCCCTTTGTAGATTAGCATGCCTTACCACCTCGTAGTGTTTTTCATGGCATGTATAAATGTAATAGGTTGTTTGTTGTTTTTTGCAATTCCATTTAGTTGTTTCATGCCCCCCAAAAACAAAAATGCAAAATAGGGTCTGTCCTTTCCTTCCCCCCCAAGAACCAAGAATGCCATTACATATATGTTTGCTAATTATTTCCACACATCCTTGCAAAGCGGCATTTTGGTTCTTGGGGGGGGAAAGGGTTCAAATTTGGAAATTTCCATTAACTCCCAGTGACGCCTGTATTAATAATTTTTAAATAAAAGACCCTTTTTTGAAGAAGTTATTGAATGATTGGGGGGGTGTGTTTTTTTGAAAACTACGAAAAGTGTGGTGAAACTTTGCGCCTGTCGTCCCCTTTAATCGTGGGGAAGGTTTCAAATTCCCTCCTTTCCATGAAAACTATAGAGGGCGGTCCTTCATCCTTATCCGGCGATGTCCCTTTACTATAAACTATATTTCCATACATTGGCTGTGGAGCACACTGATACAAAAATTTACTCATGCATCAACGAAACATCAGATCGCTGAAATTTCAGACAAAAGCTTTTATCGAGGGATATCTATTTAACCATTAGCTAAAATCACTAATCACTCTTAGCCGCCAGGTACAACTCACTATGATTCAATACGCTCATTCCACCAAAGACACAGTTCAGTGCATGGTACTTGGTACATACATTGACATAACTTAACCTTTTGTGTTCTGGTATCATATCATACCCCAAAACCAGGGGGTGTATTTTCTAAATACTTTGGCGAATGAACGCTACTGAACTGGCCAAGGGAATTGAGATTTTACTAGGTCTAGTGACTGGGTGATTTTGATTGGTCGTTCACAGGCTTACGTGATATACTAATAACACATGCCAATGTTATGATACCTATCTTGTTACAAAACAGATGCCAAAACTTATTTTTTATGATTTTTTTTCGACTTTCTGATTAGCAACATTGATATTTCCTTTAATTGCGTGGTATCTACATTAATAATAATGCAACTCTAGTTGCAAAAGGAAATTTTAGCATATTTATCCACGTCCCAACTTTTATTAAAATATAACCTCGCAAAAATCACCTGTATGTACAGGTGGACATGATGTAACCACCAAGTAACCACTAAAACTGTATGCACCTCGATGCTTTTCTTACCATGTCTTAGATAGGTATCCTAACATAACCCTGCCATTTTGAAAGACCCAAATCAACCATTAAAGAAAATCGGATATTTTATCTTTTAATCAATCTTTTTATCCCTTTCCAAAATCCCATTTTCCCTTCTCAATCCCATCTCCCTTCCAAACATTCCATCTTTACCCTTCCCAACCTCCTATCTTCCCCTTCCTAACCCCCATCTTCCCAACCTCCATCACTCCCCTTCCCAACCCTATCCCACCCCTTCCTAACCGGACCCCACTATCTTCCCCAGCCCCCATTTCCTCCCCCTTTAACCAAACTCCATCTTCCCTCCCACCCCATCTTCCCCTTTCTCAAACCCAATCTCACCCTTCCCAACCACCATCTTCCCCTGGCTCAAACCCCCTCTTTATTCCCCCTTCCAAACCCATCT
>JAMKCH010023482.1:0-23587 GCA_023653785.1 Ophioderma brevispina
ATGCATTCTCCATTTTTGGTTTTTTGATATTTCGGAGTCTGTGATTTTATAAACTTCTTTCTTCAAAAGATCTTCCATTTTAGAATTTCTTGGAATTCTGATTTGTTTCTTCTCAGAAGCCGCCTTAAATTCTTCGGGGGGAGATGTCGAATTTTTGCGCCATCTTTTATATTTTTAATTATATATTATTTTTATAAATCAAATTTTTTGATAAGAATGCACAGGTGCACGCTGTTTGATTAGATTTGACGAATGGATTTGTACGGGATTTGCCTGGATGTATGATTGACTGGGGTTGTAGAGGGATTCTAGTGGTTTTCCGTGGATGTGATGGGATTTACAGGAATTTCCTGTATTTTGCGATTTTGAAGCCACCTGCCCCTTTTACCCTACTGCTTCTGTCCTATCTCAATTAATTCATTATCCCTGCCATTAATTTCTTCCAGGCTGTAAGCACATAATAAGGGTATGGTATATTTCTCCTACTAGGTGGGGGCCATACAAACCCAATCTATATCAGAATTCTAGCTTCTAGAATAGTATGGTCATGGGTAATTTGTTCCCATGTGTCGAAATGTAGTCTCAATTGACCTATGGTAGCATTTTCTTTGTCAACCTTTAATATTTAACAGGGATTGCATGCATGCCTACCTCAATTTACCGTACTTTAACTCTCTACTGCTCTCATTGGATACATTTGTAACCACAGGGCTCTGCTGGGAAGCCACAATTTGCGCACCACTTTATCTGCTCCCATTTGAATCCAGCAGCCTTGACGGAATTAAGTACAGTATCACGCCTGCACTTAATTCCGTCAAGGCTGCTGAATTCAACTGGGGAGCGATAAAGTGGGTGCACAAACTTGGTGGGCTACCCGGCTCTGCTTGGCTTGGTGTCTGTTTGGCCCACTGCTGTGGTCTGTTCTTGTTGAACTTGGTTCTCTGGGCCAGACTGTTTTTGTAGCTGCCGGTATAAGTTTTTTCTAAAAAAAGGATTTTGTGCAATAAACCCCTTGTTGTTTTCCCTTGCGAACCACCCAGCTGCAAACCACCCCGCTGCAGTTTTTAAGTTTATCTGCTTGAAACAACTTTTCAATTTTGGGGGGGGGTGACCCCTTTAGTTAGTAATACGTACTTTGGATTATTTTGATGCAAAAGAATTATTTTCTAACATCCGGGCTTCAAGTTTTTGACACCCCGTATATACATGCAAATGTATGATCATTTTCTTGAAATGATTACAGATAACAACAAAATTTGCGTTTATGCTAGAAGAGTTGCCCGACATCGGTCCGGACAGTTGGGTAGTCTGTTCACAGGCTTCGAAAGATATTATCTAAATTGTACTAGCCGCGAGAGATTACGTTAATGTCCTAGTCATAGCGATGCAATGCAATCTCAAATCTCCTCCGGAAAACGAAGGGGTTCTATGGAGATTTTTTGCGTCAGAGAGTCTGTTTCTATGTTTTGTTTTGGATATTATCATATTGGGTCTGAACCTATAGAACCTAGCAAGAAAATATGAACGTTTTTGTGTGGTACTTCGTGCCGCAAACGCGGCAAAGTTAACATGCAATCGCTACGAGCGGCCGCCATCCCCTTTTCCCACAAATGCCTTTCGATATTTATTCCAGTTCTTGAGAATTTTAAAAACCGCTCTCGACCACAAATGTTTGGTTTTTTTCAATTTTAGAAACAGGATATACGTACTTACTGGACCGCCGTAGAGTTGCCCGGGATATCTACTTTTAATGGTGTACCCCTGATTTTGTTGAGTCCAAAGTCCTTCACTTCATCATCATTGCTTTGTAAATTGTTACCCTTTTAATCTCCTGATTTTTCTGTCCTTTCTGCAGATTCATGAAAGAATGATGGATAGAAGTTTCCGTGGAATCTTCTGCAGATATTGCCAAAGGTGGTGGCATTGTCCGTGATCGATTCAACCAACATCATAAGGGCACCAAGATATGCTTGGGCAAATCTACAAGGATAGGCTTCACACGCCTTTGGAATCAACTTTAAAAAATCATGTGAAAAAGTCACAATGGTGACCAAAACATTTCAATGCACTATATGTGGTCAATATTCACACTCAAATCACATTTAGCCGAACATATGAGAAGTCACACTAGGGACAAACCATTTAAATGCCACAGAAGTGGTAAACGTTACACACGGAAATCACATTTAGTTCATACCTGTGAGAAGTCACACTGGACAAAACCATTTTCAATGACACTGAATTTGGGTGTTTAAAAAAAAATTTAGTCTAGACGGAAATCACATTTAGTTGATCATGTGAGAATTCACATTAATGGTGACAAACCATTTCAGTGCATTGAATGTGTTAAAGTTTTGCATACAAATCAAATTTAGTCCAACATGAGAAACAAAACACTAATATTAATGCACAGAATGTGGTAAATGTTTCACACGCAAATCAACTTTAAGAACTCATGTGCAGCATCACACAATGGCGGCCAAACATTTCAGTGCACTGAGTGTGGTAAATATTCACACGGAAATCAAATTTGCCCAAACATGTGAAAAAATTCACACTGGTGACAAAACATTCAGTCACTAAATGTTGGTAAATCTTTCAAAACGAAAATCACATTTAGCCATACATGAGAGAAATCACAATATGACAATAAAATTTTCAATTGCGCTGAATGTGGTAAATATTTCAGACAAAAAGCGTACTTAGCGCACATGTGACAATTCACACTGGTGACAAACAGTTTAGGGCAATGAATGGGTAAATGTTTCACAACAAATCAATTTTAGCCGAACATGGGAAAGACTCATGTAGTGACAAACCATTTCAGTGCACAGAATGTGGTAAAATGTGTTTCGAACACAATCAACTGTAAGAAATCATTTGGAATTCACAATGGTGACAAAACTTCAATGCACTGGAATGTGGTAATATTTCAGACGGAATCACATTTAGCGAACATATGAGGAATTTACACTGGAGTCCAAAACCATTTCAAGCGTTGAATGTGGTCAATAAATGGCTTAAGGTACAAATCAATTAGCAAACGATGAGAGGGAATTCACACGGTTGCACAGAACATTTTAGTGCCACTCAATGTGGTCAAGATTTCGCACATAAATCAAGTTAGCTGCACATGTCAGAATTCACACTGTGACAAACCATTTCAATGCATTGAATGTGGTAAATTGCTCAGGTACAAATCAAATTTAGCCAAACATGGGAGAAGAAGTAACACTGGTGCAAATCATTCAATGCAATGAATGTGGTAAATATTTCAGACGGACATCACATTTAGCTGAACATGTGTGTGAGAATTCACATGGTGACAAACAGTTCAATGCATGAATGTGGAAATGCTTAGGTACAAATCAAATTTAGTCAAAATGGGGAGAACTCCCCCACCCCCCCCCACCCACACTGGTGACAAATCATTCAATGCAGTGAATGTTGGTAAAGCTTCAGGAACAAATCAAATTTAGCCAAACATGGGAGAACTCACACTGGGTGAACAAAATCATTTACAATGCATTGAATGTGGTAAATATTTCAGACGGAAATCACATTTAGTTGATCATGTGAGAATTCACACTGGTGACAAAAATTTCAGTTGATGGAAGGTGGTAAATGTTTTATACAAATCACATTTAGTCCAACATGAGAAAAAAAAACACTAAATCATTCCAATGCACAGAATGTGGGAAAATGGGTCGCACGCAAATCAACTTTAAGAAATCATGTGAGATCACAATGGCGGCGCGAAACCTTTCAGTTGCATGAGGTGTGGTAACTATTTCACAACGGAAATCAAATTTGCCAAACATGTGAAAATCACACTGGGGACAAACTTTCAGTGCACTAAATGTGGTAAATATTTAACGAAAATCACTGTAGTCATACATGAGAGAATTCACACTACTGACAAAAATTTCAATGCGCGATGTGGTAAATCTTTCAGACAAAAAGCGTACTTAGCCGCACATGTGAAAATTACAACACTGGTGACAAACCGTTTCAGTGCAATGAATGCGGTAAATGTTTCACATACAAATCAATTTTAGCCGCCGAACATGGGAAAATCATGTTATGACAAACCAATTTCAGTGCACAGAATGTGGTAATGTTTAGACACAATCAACTTTAGAATAAATTGAGGGAATTCACAAATGGTGACAAAACATTTCAATGCACTGAAAAAAATTTGTGGTAAATATTTCAGACGGAACATCAAATTTATGCGAAAATATGAGAATCACATGGTGACAAAACATTTCCAAGCCCCCCCCCCCTATGCTTTGATGTGGTAAAGCTTCAGGTACAAATCCAAATTTAGCCAAACATGAGAGAATTCACACTGGCTTGACAGACAGCATTGTATTTGCACTCAATGTGGTCATATTTCGCACAATCATAAATCAAGTTTAGCTGCACATGTCAGAATTCCACTGATGACAAACCATTTCAAGCATTGAATGTGGTAAAAGCTTCAGGTACAAATCAATTTAGCCAAAAATGAGGAGAATTCCACTGGTGGACAAATCATTTCAATTGCAATGAATTGGTAATATTTCGACGGAAATCACATTTAGCTGAACATGTGGAATTCCAACACTGGTGACAAACCATTTCAATGGCATTGATGTTAAAATGCTTTCAGGGAACAAATCAAATTTCGTCATTACAGGGAGAACTCACATGGTGACCAAATCATGCAATGCATGTGTGGTAACATGCCTCAGGAACAATCAATTTAGCCAAACATGGGAGAACTCACACACGGGTGACAAATCATTTCAATGCATTGAATGTGGTAAATATTACAGACGGATCACATTTAGCTGAACATATAAGAATTCACACGGTGAGAAACCATTTCAATGCATTGAATGGGAAATGCTTTCAGGGCAAATCAATAGTAGCCGTCCATGATGAGAACTCACACTGGTGACAACCCTTTCAATGCACTCAATGTGGCAAATATTTCACACACAGAAATCAGTTTAGCCGAACTGGTACAATTGCACACTGGTGACAAAATATTTTCAATGAATTAATGTGTGCATGTTTCCCAGGAAATCAACCTTTATTCAATCATATGAGAATTGAAACCATGGAACGGGACATTCAATGCACTGAATGTGGGACCTGTTTTTCACGTAAGAGTCAACTTTAAACTCGCATACAATGTGAAAAAAAATATTCTGACACAAAACCATTTTATTGCAATAGAAATGTGTAAATAGTTACCCAACCAATCAAATTTTAGCCGAACATGGGAAGACCACACTATTGACAACCATTTTAAACACAAATACAACAATCCGGTAGTGTACTCCGGGAGTTTACATCAGGGCCCCCCAAACCAATGCAATTTCATAATCTATACTATAGACCGTAATGCAAGATTACGTTCGTCACCAGACATGTTGTGGACAAGATGCATACATTGATTCCAGGACTACAATACATTCATCTTTCACCTGTCAATGATCCATGGTGTATCGGATTGCACAGGGATCAGTGACAGGTGAATGTATTGTCGTACTGGAAGGCGTCTATCTTGTGCCACAAACAGGCTGGCTATTGAATACGGTTTATAAGGACACTGCACGTGGAAGTACTTGAAACGCATGGATTTTAAGGCTGTCTCAAATGGGAGGCCGAATGTTGTATGTGTGTGGGTATGTTCACAAAAGGTTCCGTCACTTTCCGTTCCATATTGCGCCAAATTCACATGAAGGCTTGCAAACACCATTCGATTTGAATCCAATAGACAAATCCACCAGCCAAATGATGGTCAGAATTGATCCGCCATTACTGGGGGCCTCCAACCCAAAACCTACCCAAATCTTTTGTACGTCTGTACCATGCTTGATTATTCAAAAGCTACACGTAATCTGCACATTTGGGTGAATTCAAGCAGGATGTACCCCAGCTATGGCTGCCAGTGAGGTGTTGGA
The DNA here is from genome assembly GCA_023653785.1 of Ophioderma brevispina. NCBI lineage: Eukaryota > Metazoa > Echinodermata > Ophiuroidea > Amphilepidida > Ophiodermatidae > Ophioderma > Ophioderma brevispina. Next base: position 5,958 of record JAMKCH010023482.1, read on the forward strand.
ATGTGTAAAACCGGTGTGAAAGCAGATATACTCCGGTGGGAGCCATGTCCGGGGTTCCATAGACGATAACGGATTAAAGCGTGAAACTAATGTTGCGTGAAGAGTCAACTGAATCGATTGCCCTATTGTATTATTTCCGGACTATGAGTACGCCGGACAATGGTTACGTCTACACCGGATTGGTGTATAAGTCAATGGTAAAATGGTTTGGTGAAGATGTTCATATCAATAAAAAGTGTAAGCAAAACTGTAACTATACACGTGTTTTTCTTTAACTCAAACCTGTTAGAAAAGAAGTTATCAAAAAAAAAATAAAAAAAATGGCGTCGTTCGGGAATACCCGACACCTCACGGCTAATCCCGGACGTGGGTTTTCAATAGCAGCCCCTTTTGGGACAAAACATAAGTTATGATAATGATGTATTGAAAAGCTCGAAGAGAGTTTCAAGTTATGTAGATGAAATGGACACACCTATATTGATTGTCATGAAAAGTGTAGATCGGGTAATTCCGAACGACCGTTCGGGATTACCAGGTGAAGTTTGTAATCTCATTATTTTCATAATAAACTTCGTCATGCCCCCTGTTGTACGTATTTTTTTTTATTATGAAGGAACCCTAGTCCTATCAAACTCCCGGGGACGGGGAGGGGGGGGGGTGGCACTTGTATGTCAAGGTGGATATCTTGCTCGTGTATGGTCTCCCAAAACGTATCTTCACTTGGCAGGAAAAACACCCTAAGCACGCAGTTTGGTTAATCTTGCTACCCTAAACAAGTACTTTCGGTTTTGAATTTGCTACCCTTAACAAGTGTTTTGGTTTAATTTTACTCCTCTAAAAAAGCAATTTGCATAACAGTTTAAAAATACAACCTAAACGGGTATTTTGACATTTTGCTACCCTAAACGAGTACGTTTATAAAAATGTCTTTAACCATACACTGGACAGGCTGTAGTCTCTTATTGTAACTGGCCTCGAATAAGGAAATATTTACACATTGTTTCATTGAAGTTTTCGTGTATTTTATTTGACTCTTGTGTAAAAGCACCAATTTGCGCATTATCTAGGGCCTAATAAGTTTAAAATTTAAACCGATTGCAATAAAATTTCAAGTCTTCTAAAGTTGTCCCTATTTCTTTAGAATTAATGAGTCTTGTCGGATATCGTAATTGCAAATTAATTGCAGCCATTTCATTGAACTAAAACCCGGACTAATTATTCATTACCTTATTTTGATTGACATAAATTAGAGACAAACCCTAATTCCGTTTCTATAGGCACATAATACTTGTAACGATCAGTCATAGTGTCGATTAACACGCAAAAATGAAATGAAGCTCCTAATTACAAAAGCTATAGGGCCTATGTGTAGGAAGGACACAATGACGACATATAGAAAATAAAATTACTCGGGAATATATCATGGAAAATGTGATTTTTTACAAGTGTTCAAAATATTACACCCTAAACATGTATTTTTCGACGTGAAAAGCATACCCTAATTTGGATTTTTTTATTTTATTTATTTAAGCTTTCATTATACAGGGTAGCTCCATCAGTGAAAGAACACTGCTATCCTCGGAGGCCCTGTTATATACAGGATAAAACATTTAAATACAATTTACAAAGCAATTAACATTCAAAAGTACATTAGACACAAATTATGTAGAAGATTACATTTGATAAACATACAAATATTTTAAACTAATGATTAATCTTAAGTTGAAAGAGCCACAGATTTAAATTGGCAAAGAGACAAAGAATCAAAATTAGAGCGGGTCTGAATATCAATCAAGTTATTCCCAAGATTTGCTGCTCTAATATGAAATGTTCTCAAACCTGCATATTGCTCTTATAGTAAGGAATATAAAGTTAATTCCCTCTAGTGCTATAATCATAAGTAGTGTGAGTAAAAGTGAAGTTTGAACAGAGATAATCAGGGGCTTTACCTGTAAGACAGTTAAATAACATAATAAGAATGTGATTATTCCATCTGCGATCTAATTTAAGCCATTTAAGAGTACTCATCATTGAATCAATAGGTGTCCTTACATCAGCAGACAAAATAATTCTAGCTAGATTGCTCAAAAGAACTTGAAGCCTGTGAGAGTGTTTGAGAACAATTTGACCAAACATGACTACAATAGTCAAAATGTGGCATAACAAGTGATTCAGCAAGTTTTTTTGAGGATGAAATTTGGAAGGTAACATTTGACACGGTGGATAACACAACAACGCTTGGAAACAGTGGAAGCAATTGAATCAACATGGCGAGACCAAGTCATGTTGCTGTCAAAAATTAGACCAAGGTACTTGAAATTATCAACTTTCTCAATTGTATGGTCATCATATACCAAACAAACATCAAATTTACAAAGATTATGTGCTGAACCAAAAAGCATCAATTTGGTTTTGTTGAGATTAAGAGTGAGTTTGTTTTTTCTGAACCAACTAGCAATAGATTTTGATTGAGACTATTTTGAAGACATGTGGGTCTGATGAGCTTACAAGTAAAGAAGTATCATCAGCATACATTACCGTTTTACATGTGACACTTTCAGGAAGGTCATTAACAAATATAATAAATAATAAAGGACCTAATATAGACCCTTGTGGAATCCCAATATTAATGGGCTTTAAATCAGAATAACAGCAGCCAATCTTGACAGATGGCTAATCTGTTACTGAGATAAGATTTGAACCTGTTGAGTTCAGTGCCACTGATGCCACATGTCTGAGCTGATCAATAAGAAGACTGTGATCTACAGTATCAAAAGCCTTTCTGAGGTCAAGAAAAATGGCACCAGTGACTTTTCCCATACATGTTTTAAGAATAAAGTCTGAAAATCAATTACTGTGGTGGTGCAGTGAACAACTGAGGACGAAAACCAGATTGCGACGAGCTAAGAAAATTATTTACAGACAAGTATGAGTAGATTTGATCATGAACTTCCCTCAATTATTTTTGAAACAATACTTAAAACAGAAATAGGGCGATAATTTTCAACATCAGACTTACTGCCACATTTGAAAATTGGAACAACTTTAGCATTTTTCCAATCTGATGGAAAAACAGATGTTTCCAAAGAAAGATTACATTTATAGGCAAGTGAATTACAAATAATAGGTGCAGCAGCTTTAAGCAATTTAACATCAACATCATTAAGTCCAGGTGACTTATTATTAGATAATTGACAAATATGGTCAAATACATACTCAGCAGAAATGTAATGAAAATTAAAATATGGGCATTCCTCAACAGGATACATAAATCTGTCACTACTATCATTAGATATGTCACTATTATCGAGATTAGAATCAATTTTATCAGCTAAATTAGAACCAATAGTGGTAAAATAATTGTTAAATACGTTGGCAGTGTCATCATTAACAGTTGCTTTATCATTTACTTTAATAGTACTTATAGTACTCTTAGTTTTACTAGGAATTACCTTCTTTATGGTTTTCCATAACTTTTTAGAATCCTTTAAGTTATTTTCAATCTCACTACTATATATTTAGTAAGTCTGAGGAAGTCACTAGTTACCCATACAGGGAGGTAACCTTTAATCCTCTTTTTTCTAATTGGGGCATGTTTATTACAAACATCGTTAAATAAAATCACTCCAGACTGACCATGCGGTATCAACATCTGAGTAACTAGCAACTTTTTCCCAGTCTTTTGTTTTAAGTGAGTTTTAAAATTTTTGTACGAACGTGACTTGATGATTTTAGGAGGATTTTTTATTTTCTTATTTTTACGAACAACAAAAACGAGTGAGTGGTCACTCAAGCCAAGATGATGGACTCCATGAGCAGTGATCATTTCAGGATGTGACACAAAAGCAAGGTCTAAACAGGACCTAGTTTCTGGAGTAATTCTTGTTGGTTCAGTAGTCAATTGAGTAAGATTAGAATTTTTAGCTAAGTTGTTAACCCTCTTAGAATAGTTAGTTTTAAATAAATCAAGACTATAATCACCAACAAAAATAATTTCATCATAATTAGCAGCTGCACTCTGCATCAAGAGGTCAATTTTACTTAAATACTCAACATTAGAACTGGGCTGTAAATGTACATAATCCCAGAAAAATTCCAGCAAAATGTCATCTGTTGTCATTACAAATGATGATGCATTATCCACAAATGAGACTTGAGGGTTTCCTCTACAGTTTTCCCCGAACATTTCATTAGTTTCATGGATGTAATGTTTGGTTGCTTACTGCCATTTATTGGGCAAAGTCGTGGAAGCACACCTGAAATAATGATATGTGCTGTAGGGAATTTTTGAAGAGTTGCATTGATCAGATTGGAAGCTTGCCTGTGACACTCAGTGGCTGAATTGTGTGTGGTATTATTTGTCCAGGCTTGTAGAATTACACTTTCAGGAGTTTTGTCATTACAATCTGCAACAAGTGCTTGCACATCACCAATGCTTGCCCCACTTGTAGCATATACCTTGGTGCTTTTGAATGGATAGAAACGTCTCTCATTTATCCTTTTGCACAAAGAATTGCTGAAAATCAGAATCTTTGCATTTGATGGCTGTTTTGCTATGTCATGACGCTTTGGGCTATTAGAATGTGTAGAGGTTGCTGGAGAAGCTGCTTGGGTTGAATTTTGTGGTGGATCCATTTGTCTGGTAGGCATGAACCTTTCAGCCTTGAAGTCTGACAAACTGTCAAGCTTTGCCTGCAGAGTGTTATTCCTCTCACACATCTCTTGATATGACTTGCAGAGCTGAGCATGAGTGGTGCGTAGTTCTCGATATTCTTTCAATTGAGTAGTCAAGTCCTTAGCTTCAACAGTTTTTTGATTTCCTGTTAGAGTTTAGAGTTTGTATCACCAGTAGCTGAAGTTTGGGATGCTGTTGATTGTTGTGGATATTCATTTGTGTGGTTGTTGATGCTGTCCACAGTTTGTTTTGTTTTACATTTAGCAGATGGTGTTGGTTGCACTTATTCAGCTTGTTTCTCTATGCTGGAGTTTAAGGGATTGGTAGCCATAGAAACATGACCTTGTTCAGGAGTGGTGTTTATCAGGTTCATGTTGGGAGGTAGAATTAATGACCCTGATCTATCATCAAATGACATATGTTGTGCCTCACTTGGTAGAGCAGCTACATATGAGTGTTTTGGTGTTGAACACACAAAGGGTGACTGGCAGCGTAGGGGTCAAGCTGGCTAATACCGGTATGCGTACCTACCCCAATAGAAAAGGCCAACTCGACCCCATGGTACCACCTAGTTTAACGGAATTTGAGTGGGTAGGTACGATGATCAAAGTCGGCCAACTCTACTCTCCTACTGTCAGGCAAATCATATGCACATTAAATAAAATATCCCTATCAATTATGGCAATGATTTTCACGTGTACATATCATTGAGGAATATCAGGCCAAGTCCTGTTCCTATACTTGGCAAAATATCACTTGCAATACAGCCAATCACCACTTACATAAAACTATTGGTTTTATGAGGATACATTTGAAGTGGAGTACTTTTTGAAATTTAGGCATTCATACAAGTTCCCTGATAAACTCACAACTATATCTATTTTGTGAATGAAAAATACAATTATAATTAATTTTTATTCTCCTCACGCGATCTGTGGGTCCCTCTGATCAGGGAAGTGTGACTGCGCATAGCTTGGTTATATGCACACACAGTCCCCAACACAATGATGTGTAATATACCATGATGTACAGATACGGCGATGAAATGTTTAAGAGGACTCCAGGCCCAGGACTTGGGAAAAGGACCGACCCATATTTGCCGTTTGCCTGCCACGTACCCTTTGCCATACATCACATGTTCAGCATTATCACGCGGTATGGCCATTTTGTGACCCGGGTCACTGTGACCTACCTTATGTGACCCACCCAATCGAGACATTAAATTCTCGATTAGCCCGGTTTGGTAGCTAAACGGGATGTAGCTGTGCAATAGGGTTGAGCGGTATAAAATCAAAAGTTAGCCATTCGGAAACACATTTTACGCAAGGTGGGTAACTTTCATAAACCATATTTTACACGCATATGAATTAAAGCTTATGATTTAGACATTAACTTTTTACACTTGGCCCAGATGCATGTAAACTATTCATTCGGGCTTTAACTAGTATCTATTTAGTTTCAAGTGACCTAAGCATAATTTCTTATAGAATAAAACATTAACTACTTGAGATCAATTTTAATTATTGGAACGCTTTAATGGGGTTCGCGGGGGTGTTAATTGAATAGTTTTAACTGGGTCCAGCGGAAGCTGTTGCAATTTTGCCTCATTTAACATAATTCATTCAAAAAGAATGAAATTTAAGCGTGATATTATAGAATCGGAATTTACAAAAGCTCACTCAGGCTATGAATAAGTTCATTCATGGCACCAAGTGCATACATACCGCTTTCCTGATCTGCTCAATTTGAGGCCTTTTTATTTTAGTTTGTTTTTCAAATAATCAATGATGTTATGAGTCGCGTGAAATGGCCCAATAATATGGTGCCTGGACAATATGGTCCTGGAGCATTGACATTTGAATGCACATGCCCCAGGAGCAATATGGCAAATATGCTCCTGTAGCAGTCTTTGACTTATAATTTTTCCATTTATTTTTATTGCTGCCATTAGCATATAGCATATAGTGCTCCTGGAGCATATTTAAATGCACATGCTAATGCTGCCCCAGGATGCATATCGAAAATATGCTCCTGGGAGCATGTTTTGACTTAGAATAGTTCCCCAGATTAATATTTAGGCTCCAGGACCATATTCAAATTGGTCCTGGACCATATGTCCTGGAGCAATTGAAATTGGAATGCACATGCCCAGAGTTCAATATGGCAATATCTCATGGAGCGTATTTGACTTAAATATTTTTTCCAGATATTTTATCTCCATAGCATATAGCATATATCTCCTGGATCATATTTAAATGCACATGCTCCAGGACGCATATAGAAATTGCTCCTGGAGCTGTTTGACGTAGAATTTTCCCAGATAATATTTATGCTCCAGGACCATATTCAATATGGTCCTGGACCATATGGTCCAGGGCCATATTATCGGGCCAAAATGCGCACACAAGCTAAAAGAAGAGATGCAGACCTGTCTAATCTATCTACGCGGCATACAGTTGGACAATTGCCATTTTCATAATCCGGATTTTTGACTAAAATTTAAAAACAAACAAACAAAAAACTATTTTTAGCCATGACAAACAATTTAATCGTGTAGCCAAGTGTAGCTCGAAACATCATAGCTTGTCCCCCGTACCTCCTCCTCTTTGGAAACGGAAATTGGCAGGGGGGCGATCAAATCAAGGAATTTTAGTCTCATATCGTGTTTAATATATGCCACTTCAACATGTCCAATACGACGACGATATAATTTTTGAAGCGTTCAATAATGATACTACAGAAGATTTGATTGTGAACGAGACTAACATTTAACGATATGGCCCCGCGACAATCGACCTAATCGTAATAGGTACCCAATCGAGAACACTAAAGTTTCCCTATTGTGGGGTGGGTCACATAGGTTGTCCACAGTGACCCTGTCACAACAATGGCCATACGATGATCACGTACTGTATACATACATGTCCTACACGCCATGCACGGTATTCATTAGTGCGATGCACTTGGTTTCGAGTTGGGTTTTTGATTGTTTTTAACTTCTTAAAAATGATATAACATATTTTATTTCACTAAAATATGTAAAATCAACCCGGACCGCACAAATCCTTATCCTACCTAGAATCAGTCAGTACATTTCATAGTGCGTTTAAACATGTTAAATACCCATTCACAATGTTAAACAATTTTCACAAACCTAAGGCAGCTCAGACATTATCAAGAATTTGGGTTGGTACGCATACCGGAATAATTAGCCAGCTCCTCTTTTGCGGTGACTGGCAGCCATGTGTAGAAAATATGAAGATATATTATCCATCCAATCATCAAATTGTGATTGTAGACCCTGTACAAGAACACGATCAGTACTTGGTATGTATATTACAGTAGCCCTTCCATACGAGGTAGGCCATTGGTATATGAGTTCATTATTTCTATTGTTTCTTAGTAATCCTACCTCTGTTCCATATATTTTGAATCTTGAAAAGGTATCTTTGTCCTGAACTGTTATGGTGTAAGACTGTTTGTTTTCCTTATGTCAAAGAGTCTGCTGTCTACGTGTTTCTTGCCAGAAAATCCTCCAAATCCGAGTTCTTCACCATCACCATCATCATCATCAAATATCCTTGACAAATTGATTGTTTCTCTGCCATCGTGGTCCTATTCAGCCCCAGCTATAGGGCAGTAGCACCAGTGTGAATGTCACTTGTATACTGAGTGGGGGGCAGTGCTGTTTCAAGAAATCTTCCAGTTCTTAAAACATACAAAAAGTATCAAGTAGGTGATAAATATTCATCAAAATTCATCCTTATGCTCCTACAGCTTCGTTCCAACTACAGTCCGAAAATTGTATGAAAGAATACCTAAAAAACAATTGAAATGAAAGAAAATCGAGAGCATGGGGATAGCATGTGTCAATGTCATTGTGACATCTGCAACCTGATTTTGACAGTGGCGTAACCGGGGGGGGGGGGAAGCTGCCCCGTACACCAAAAAATAGGGAAGGGGAGCCAAAAATTGGAAGAAAAAAGGGTGAAGGAAGAGACAATATAACAAAAACGAGGGAAAGAGAGAAAAAATGGGTAAAAAAGACGAAAGTAAAAGATGGAAAGATAAAAAAAGGGTAACGATAAAGTAAAAAGAGGGAAATAGAAGAAGACGGGAAAGAATAAACGGGGAAGAAGAGGAAAAGAAGAAGGGAAGAAGCAAAAGGGAAAGGAAAGTTGGGCCGCCTATTCCATCCCCCCCACCACCCCCCCCCCCTCCCCCGCTCTTCAGAATTTCGCCGACGAAAATATTGGTCTACCCGGCGAGCACAAAAAGGCGGCCTGAAAAATTGGCGTATGGAAATCGGGAAACTTTTGAGTCTTCCCCCTTCCCCCCGGGCGCAGTCTGGTTACTCCCTCCTGGAGTTGAATACCACAAAAATGTACGCGAGTACATCATCGGCCTGATCTAAACGACCCTACTGACGCGTTTTGTACACGAGCATGATATCCACCTATGGAATACAAAGTGCCCTCCCCCCCCCCGGTATTAAACTATCAAACCCGTTCTCTCCTTCTTGCAAATGTGATATGTCACCCAGACATACACGGTTCCATAATTTCAATTTCACTAATTCGTTTTTACATTCTTCTCGCGAGAATTGCGAGATCTACATATTGTCATTTACGTGTTACGTCCAAAGGCCAATAGGGTGGTATCAACTGATCTCTATACAGGGTGTCCCATAATGATTAGTATCCATCTATAACCCAAAGTGTTTTATTTTTTTCCATAGAAAATCAATAAACATTTAGGTCGGCTGGTTTATATCCACCTTTCATTATACTGTAACCTTGCATAGTGCATTTTGAATCGTGAAATCGGATAACCAAAGTGAAAATAAACACTCATTGTGTTAGAGGTGCTGAGTTCATCCTTTGGGCTAAGTACTGAAAAAAATGTATGTGTAACTTTTACCTCTTCCTTGCAGCTTTTTTACAGCATGCTTAGTCCCTCGGGAATGGGTCGTTAATTAAAAACACTCAAAACGGGTGATTGTGGTACCAATTAGTAGATCTTGGGTCCTATATTTTTCCTTTGATACCAAAAATGAGTAACTAATAGCCTAGTACGGACGTCAAATGATTTCATAAACCCAAACCTCGGCAGACAGTAAAGCTCAGTGTTGCCACACCAGCATTATCCTATTCTCTTTTGGTCTTTTCTGCAGAGTAAAGCACAAAAAACCCCCTCTGTATGTATATAAAAGCTGCCTTTTTTTCCAGATTTAGAGCCAAACCATCTTTAAAAAATCGGTATTAGTCCTCAATATTTTGGTGCAAAATTGAATTTTCGGCCTATTGTGCACTTGTGTTTTCTTTCTGAAATTGACACTTATTGCTGCTGCCTACTGGTCTTTATGACTTCACTGTGAATGCCATAAGGGGCATGCTGGTATACAAGGGAAGAGAATGACCCCGCTATCTATTGGTCCCAAAATCAAAATATCAAGTGCTTTAATAAGAGATTTCCAAAAGAGGATCATGGTGAAATGCCAAAAAAGGCTTGGTAAGGGTCGAGGGCCCGGCGTCGAGGGATCACACACCACCCAAGTGCATTCTATTTTTTGTTCACTTTGCCCCAATGGATGAATTAGACACCTCTAACCCAATTGAGTGTATTTTCACTTTTGGTTAGTCTGTTTCACGATTAAAAATCTTATTAGGTTTATAGTAAATGAATTGGAACATTAACCCAGCTACCTAATTTATTGATTTTCTATGAAAAAATAAACATTTTGGGTAAATCGATTGGTCCCTATCATTCTGGGACACCCTGTATAATTGGATTGGCTACACACAGTAATTGTGAGATTAGAATGAATGGAGCAACGGGCGGCATCTTGGTCTACCGAACACAATACCATTCCAGAGACACCTGTTTTAACAGAAGTTGTGTCCCGGGTGCACGTTTTTAGAGACATGCATCCCATACGCGCAAATACACTAGCCACTGAATTGGTTGATTCTTAGTTTGTTTTATGGTCGCTATATATTTCCAAATTTCCAATGGGAACAATTTTTGATAAATGACCGGCTCTCAACCACCCCTGCTTGAGCACTCTGGTTTGGATGACCCAATATGGGGGCCATCGTGCTTCATTACGAAGCCTCAGGTTTCCAATCCATTGTATCGAGATCATGGGTGGTATATAACACGGCCATTCCCTCCGCGCAATAAGCGAAATCGCGGCGTTTCGTGATTTACACCCTACCCCGCGTTCGGGATTACCCCGCGTTCGTGATTGTTCTAACTATATTCGGACAAAAACGGTTCAGAAATGGCAGTCAAATTCCGCGTAAGGTGGTCGTATGTTGCCTAAGGAAAATTCACATTTTTTTGTGCTATTATTTTATTATTATTATTTTACAGAGCATTTATATAGCGCTCCAAAGGAACGGAGCGCTTTACAAGCACCAAAATGAAATATACAAAACAAAAGAGAAACATATTAAACGAGGAAAAGATTGACTTAAGGAGGCCGTTTGAAGACCAAAACAGGAAATCCGCCACATTCTTAGATCCAGTCTGCAAAAACTCGTTTCAGGTTCTTGGTGCCGCACCAGCGAAGGAGCGGTCACCATGCTTTTAACTTAGTCCGAGGAACGAGGAGACGAACGATGGAAAAGGAACGGAGTCTTGGTCTACTTCCTCATAATAAAACAGAGTGTAATGAACAAGGTCCTGAGGTATGAAGGAGCCTGACCATTGATCACTTTAAATGACAAAGCAATCTTATAACGAATACGCTCTTTCACAACAGGTAACCGATGTAGATTTAAGCAAGCGAGCCGACCGAACTGGTCTCGTCCACAACAAAGACTCAGCGTGCACTTTGTTTTGAAGACTCTGGAGGCGCTTGATATCAGATTGGCGTGCACCCGACAGAAGGAATTCGCATAATCAAGGCGGGAGAGGCCCATCCTCGACTGGCATGGTGACAGTCTTCTTTAGTAATGAATGGCGTAATTCGCCATAGTGGTGCAAATGAAAAATTAACATTTCTACAAATTGTATTGATGTGATGGGACAGTTAAAAGACCCATCAGGCGACACCCAGGTTTTTCACATAATCAGATGGGTAAATAAATAAGTTATTGATCTTTAACCCCACTTAGACAAGATGGCAAAATACGAGAGGTTGCAAAAATGAAAAATCATCCTTTCCTGGTTCAGTTGAAGATAGTTACTTGGAACATCCAAGAACTAACATCAGATATACAGGAAGGCAGAGGTTATCAAGGACACGCTGACGGTCTTCAAAACGTGGGGTCGAACTCAGCATATATTGAAATCCGTCAGCATAACAGGAAAGGAAATGTGTGACCCTGATCAGATCACCAACGGTGTAATGTACATGGTGAAACCTTGTGGGCCAATAATATAACCCTGTGGCAATGAATAATTCAAGACATGTTCAGGGGAAAATTCATGGTTAATAACGACTCGGGTAGTGCGATTATTAAGAAATTTTAAGATTTATCCAAGATTGACAGCACCTCCTATGCCAAACGAGCTCAGCCTTTTCAACAAAAATCATGATCAACCGTGTCGAAGCGGGGCGGACATGTCGAGTAGACCCTTAAAGCGGCTTGCTGTTGTCCAAAGACCTATTAACAAGCGAGTGCGCGTTGCGTGTTGCGACGGGTGTGTTCGCATGAGACGGATTGTCACGCATGAGACGGATGTGTCACGCATGAGACGCTATAATGCCCTACTCACTTAACAGGCGTTTTTTGCAAAACTGAGGGTTATTGGAGTCAATCCCACATGCACCAGTTTTGGAAATTTCACCTCAATGGGTCATGTGATCCCACAAAAAATCCTATTCTTAACAACATAAAAACCTGACTTACCACTCATTTTACCGCCCAAGTGTTAGTACTTAGGGGAATTTTTCGCTGATATGAAATTTTTGTGGTCCTGACTAGCTTCTTGTACACTTTTTATCCCATAGCAGTAATAACAGGAATTTTGTACAGTACTGTGACAGTCAGTTAAAGGAAAAAAATATTATTTTGGAAGGTTCAAAACGCCCTCTGGTGCAAAAAGGGGCGGGGAGAGAAAAATGGTCAATAAACACGTCGTTGTTTTCTCGCTTGGTTGTGGTATGTATGACGGAAAATACGGGTTATGACACGGAGTAGTTTTGAGAAGAAAACGATTGATATACGGAAAGTGGACGGTTGTAGAAGTAATGATAGTCGCCTACATGGTCGGCTACAACGTTATGAATAGGGCACTCAATTCGATCAGTTGACTCTTCACGCAACATAGTTTCACGCTTTCTTCCGTTAGTCTGTGGTCCCGGCGGACTATACCTTCTGAATGTAAAAGAGTGAAAAAACGAGTGAATCTAAATTCACTCGAAAAGAGTGTAAACACTCAAACTTGCATGGTTGGTTATAAAAGAGAAATCATGAACTTTACACTCTAAAAAGAGTGAGTGAAACACCACTCTACAATGTGTTGGTCCTTATTAAACTCTTTAAAGAGTGACATTCACTTGTTGAGTGAACATCAATCCTTTTTGAGTGCAATTTCACTGTTTTAATCGTTTACTTAACGATTTCATCTTTTGGAGTGAATGAAAGTTCAGTGATTTCTCTCTTTGTGGAGTGGATAACCAACACATGCAACTATTTTTGAGTGGTTTACACTCTTTTCGAGGGGAATTAGATTCACTCGTTTTTTCACTCTTTTTGGTCCCCCGCCAACTTTAGTTGGCAAAGGGGACTATAGAAAAAATTTTTTGGGGGCCCCGGCGTCCTGTGTGCGTGTGTGTAGGCGTGTGGGTACGTGCAAATCTCTGCATCTAAGCAAGTGTGGGTATCCATGGCTGTCATCCAAAGTGGTCGGTGGATGAGTTCGACGGTTGGGTGATGGGTTGTGGAGGGTCAAAGTCAAATGCGGTCAAAAGGGATTGAATACCTATAGCCCTTGGCAATTGCAGGATGATGAACGTGCGTGGGTGTGGTCAACATGCAGTGCGAAAAATTGAAGGTCATTCAAGGTCATGCGGGGCCATTCAAGGTCAAATGAATTAAATTGCTATAAACCTTGTCAAATGTGTAGGTGTTGAAACTTGGTGGGTGTGTAGCCAACATTCAATGCAAAAAACAAAATAGGTCTAGTTCAAGGTCATGTGGGGTATAAGGTCAAATCACTAAGTAGGTGGTAGGATGCTGAACTTGGTGGGTGGGGCAGCTTAACTGCCCAAAAAAATATTGAAGGTCTTTTTCAAGGACACGCGGGGATCATCCAAGGTCAAATCACAAAAATGTGGTAGGATGATGAAAATTGGGGGGTTGTGGTTCAACATTCAGGCCAAAAGGGTGATGGTCATTTAAGGGTCATGTGGGATCATCCAAGGTCAATCCATACACATGGCACATGGTCATGAACACTGATAAGCATGCTAGTAAGCATTCATTGTTCAACTAACTCAATATGGGGTAGGGTCATGATGAAACTGCTGTTCCTCCAGTTACTATCGCGACGGGCGGGGGGGACCTTTGTGGTTCCCCCAATGCAATGTAACTTTTAAAGAAATAAATAAGGTTTTAACATTCACCCCAGACGTTTATTTTGTACAGTCTGAAGCTGCAAGTTCAATCCCTGAAGCTAAAAGCTTTTTAACAAAAATGTATGTGCTGATTTTTTAATCTTTTTTCAAATAAAAGATATTAAATTAAGAAAAGTTATACGACGTCATCAATGATCTGTTTTCAATAATTAATTTCGCCAAATGAAATCAAAATTTGACAAATAGAATTGTTAATTAATATTGTTTGGAATTAGGTCTGAAGTAGATTAGTATCCCTTCTCGTTTCAAAACTGAGAAGCGAGAGGATTTTATGAAATTATTTGTATTGCTTTATAATTTGGTGACGTTATGTACGTACTTGTACGATACGTAAAAGACGCTATCGTCGGCACTGATAATACGTCCGTGATGTAGGCATTCAATAGTTAAAATGCAGAGGTTATACTTAAAGAGGATCGAGATTGGAAATTCTTCCACTTACATCAGATGTACTAGCTGCATCTATTTTGAGAAGGATTCGTGGCAGGTAATGTATGGAGTCAAACGATCAAAGCACCAGAGTTGCCATAATCCAGTCGACTTTGTAAAACGTCCACTGGCACAGTGCAAGATGTCATGCAGGGAGTTTCCGTAACCTGACTCAATTAATATGACACGCCGACCATAGTTGTTTTGACATAGTTTTTTTTCGAGATTTAGATCTCCTCAGGGGGGAAGGCGCGCAGATAGCGTCGTTTTGCCGTTCCCATAGGTTAGCACGTAATCACGAACACTTGATAAATTTAATAGTATTCTAAAGTGGAAAATATGTTTATTATCAAGTTTTTCCACGCAAAATCCGTTGGAGTTGAGAAGCACACTCCAGAGTAAGTATTTTTTGTATGAATAAAGCGTACAAACGGGATCCATTTTGAACGCGGCTCGTTTGACCTCATGTTTCAATAGCAGGGTCACGATATATAGCTGCGGACCATGGACCAGGCCCGGTTATACCAGGTTGCCGGAGCACCACGTGGAATATGATTCGTTGACATGCATGTAGCAATCCTCATGTCGGTTTTTAAAACGATTGTGATAGTTTTGCAGCACAACCTTACACCAACGATCTAAAGCAAGGCAATTTAGATCGGTCGCGGCTACGGTATACGGGAATTCCCATCGACGTCGCTGAATCTATTTATAAAAAAGCGTACAGTTGACTTCATATTCCGGTCAGGTTTTTTCAGGTCGTCCAATGACTCGTTCGGCCGTTTTGCGCTTAAATGAAGATTGGCCGCCCCCGCCTGGATCTCCTGAGTGCGAAAAAGGTAGCTTAACCCTACATGTCTGCTCTCAATATTACTTATGCGAATCAAGGATTACCTGTGTTTATTACAGCTTATTTTAAATAAAAACATGTAGGCCTGTCACGAAATTAGAGTTAATTTACCTGTAGCTCGTGCGCGAAAAGAAATAGCGCTAATTCTTTCCGACTCTTACACAACTATATGCTCTACACGTTCAGTTGATTGTGAGAGCAAAAGCGCCCCGACAGTGACTGGAGAACGTCTGTTCCGTGAGTGCAGTGAGCCCTGATTATAAAGGCTTTGGGCCTATAACACACGACGCATTCAACACCCCTGGCAGAGGAGATGGACATGCTGATGTCCTATTTTTAAATCGCAATGAACCTATGTTAACAAATGCTATCAATGTTTTTTGCTTTAAAAGTAATTAACATTTTAAACCCTTTTAAAAAAAAAAAAATCATTATATCTACTCTAAATAACCAATTAAAATAACTTATGCCACCATTTATACCATCTGTATTTTTCCCAAGAAACTGCAAATTCCCTTGGTCGTTAAGTTAAATTTGATGCTATCAGCATATAAAGGTTATTTTGATTTAAGTATGTTTAATTATTAATTATTGTCTCCTAAGGTATATATCTAAGTAAATATATCTCAAGCTTAAATTGGTTTTTATTAGTAAAATATCTTAATTTGTCCTTCGTAGTGCCCCGGGGGGGGGGGGGGGCTGAGTGACTCAACCTAATTATTCAAATGAGCCGTTGGCGGATTTGTTTTTGTATCAGGAGACGCGTATTAATAAATCAGACAAATAGCAAAAAACTCCTTGAAAAATTAGATTTCCTAACCGAGAAATCGCAAAAAAAAAAATGTTGTCTACTATGGAACCCCCTTGTTAATGCAATATGCACATTATTTTTCCATAGAAGTTAATTTTAATATAATTTGGGTTAACTTTTCAGATAATTTCAATATATGATCTTGAGTTGATGTTTGATCTTCAATTAGGCCAAAAAAATTGTTGTATTGGAGTAACCGGCCCGACCCTAATTTTGAAAATCAAGCCCTATACAAAAATATACCTACCCTATTTTTTTATTGATTTTCAAAAATCTTATTTTTCAAGTGGATTTTACCCTGATTTTTAACCGATTTTCTCAATATTTTTGGTGTTCTGGTGTAACTTTGGCAACTTCTCTTTAAGATTTTCAATAATAAGAGTCAAACGTATCAATATTAATAACATTTACATAGACTATGTATGATGATTTGATGCAGTAATGCATTATAAAAAAAGCCACCCGCCCTACCCTATTTGAAAATTTCTTGTTACTCCAATACAACAATTTTTGTTTGGCCTTACCTTAACACTTAAGTGACCAAGGGTGTCCTATGGACCCTCAAAATTTGTTTTTTGACTGGCCGCTTTACACGTAGGATTTTTTTTTTAATTGTCCGCTTCTTTTCATACAAAAAAATTAAAATCGGCCAAGCCGTTAATGAGTTAATTGGACCCCCGGGCACTAACGGAAGACTAAGTCATCTGAAAATATTTTTAAAATCAAAGAAACAAAACAATTTTTTTGCTGATATATGTTGTTCATACATACATATAAGTAAACAATTATTAGTAGCATTAAAAATAATTAACCTTTTATGTGCTGAAAAAAAAAATCGTCGTGGACGTTGCTAAACCGTTACTCTACAAAGTGTATGTGAAAATGATGTGTATTTTGCAACACCGTTAACAAATACAGGATTCTCTATAGACTACTCTGTAGTCCAATTGTTTTTGTTTGTTTTTTTGTTTTGTTTGTTTTTTTACTTTACTTTTTTCCAATTGCGTGTGTGTGTGTTTTACTTAACTTTTTTCCCAGTAGGCTTTTCCCCCAGTAGGCCTATCGCAAAGAGAAATGATAAAAAAATAGCTACTAACAGTTGAGAGTTTCACTTTATCATGCAGGTCAATTGAGGGCGCGATAGCTACTCCCCGTTAATTTTCACTTCATCATACGGGCGGGCATACCTGGTCAATTTCGAGGGGGGTGGTCACTGAACTCTCGCGATCACAAACCTTAGCGGGATCAGAAAGGGAGGCATCTATTGAATGATTAA
>JAMKCH010023483.1:0-20619 GCA_023653785.1 Ophioderma brevispina
CCCAATATGCAGGCGGCCTAAAATAAAAAATTTAAACAAATTAAAAAAATAAAATGCAAAATGTATCAACCGCCACAAAAAGTCGAAGTATAGCCAAAAAAAATCAGCCTATGACTTGAAGAAAAAAAAACAAGACCGAGAATGTCTCTGAAGCTGGAATGAATGATAGCATGTGATGATTTTGAGGTGGGAGGGAGGGGTGAGTTACAAAATTGGTCTGAGCACGAAAAGGAAACAGCAATAAAAAAATAGTACATTCACTGTACATCTTATATCTGGTATTTTATTTTCCAGTTGTTCGCCGTTCGTACGTACCTCATATTGACACGCCGTACTAAGGCTTTTATCCTAAGACTAAGTTTTCATGCAGTGACAAGAGAGCGTTGGTTGACTTTGTTTACATGAAGACAATTACAGTATTTACCAACCCAATTCATCTGCAAAGATTTACTGCGTTGAAGATGCCCCGGTGATGTAATGGCAATACCTGTTGTAGGGCCATTTTGTATGATTCGCTAAGCTATAACCTCCTTGCAAACGCTAAATATAATTCAAATGTCTCAGAAGTACGAATTAGCGGACAACTGGGTTGCAAAGGGGTGGAAAGGTTTCCGGGAATTTGGAAATTTCCCGGAAACTTGCCGGGAATTTTGAAGGGCCGCGAATTTGGGAATTTTCGGGAATTTTCAATCTTTGGCTTTATGTAAGTTAAAACATTTTAAAACATTTCTCCCCAGGAAAAAAAATAAAAACATGTTGTTGGCCGTCCTTTCATTATGTACTGTTTTGGGCTAAATAAGAATATGACATACTGCTACAGCCCAATTATTAAATTAAAGTTATCGAGTCAGGGCACTCGATAAAATATAGCCAAAATGCGGGTCAAACTGCATTGCGCATTCCAAGGTCACTGCATGCAAAACTGTTTGTAAAGGGTATTGTTCTGTTTGGACTTACTTAACTCAATATTTGAAATCCTTTTGTGTTAGGGACTTTGGATTTGAATTTTGTGAGGGGCAAATTTGGGGCCCTTTTCATAACACGGTACAAATGTCATCATTTGGTGGGGGGGGGTGGCAGGGGCTCAGCTTCTGAGCAGGGGGCTTGCCCACCCCCCCATGGCTGAATTCCATGAAAATGTGCTGCTGTGACAGGAAGCAGTCCAAAACCATTTAGTAAGGTAATTTGACGATAAGTTCTCACTAATCTAAGGGTAACTCAAGGCGGGTGGTTGACAGGATAAAGCTAACAGACCAGTGAGGAGAGAATAGAAAACAAATTGACCCATAACATGTATTGTTTGTAAAGAAGTTGATGGTTATTTTCTGTTTAAAACATGCTTCTTTTGCTGTATGTTCTTCTGTAGCATTTAACTGGTGTACATTTAGAGTAATATCCTAATCTGAACAAAAGGACATATAATTATAGTTTGTATATATTCCAAAAAGATTGTTTTGAAAATTGCCGGAAAGTTTCATAAAATTCCCATAAATTCCGTTAATTCCCAAATTTCCATGGAAATTTTCAGCTCTGAAATTCCGGAATTGTTGAACCCTAGCGACCACTGCTCACACTAGCAAGGCACTATCTCCCGGCACATCTGTACACGGTATCAGTGTGTATGGCCTCCGAAAATAGCCGGGTTAATGCGTGTGCGTCCACCCAAATCTTGTCATCAGAACTATCCGAATCACCGTTTTCGTTCTCATCAAGTTCAGCTAATAGTAAATTGTTGTTTCGAAAAAGCATAAAAGACGGCGTCATTTCAGCTATGAAACTCCGGTAAGAGCTATCCAATATGGCCGCTTCAAAGATTGCAGTGGTTGCCACTGTGTGAGATTTGCCCACCCACTCATTTGCTCTGGAGCGAAGTGGTGGCAAACTGCCAGAGCGGAGCTATTCATTGGTTGAGTGTGATCACAATAGCAGTACCGATTATTCCGTACATGTTTCCAAGGATTAGAATTTGCAAATATGGCACACCGATCGTTGCTGGTCTTGTGATTAAGTAGCTGACGTAATGATACAGTGGTCTAGGGTTCGGACATCTCGCTATACAAATTTGTTCAGGTTAGAAGGAAAAAATTCTAAAGTCAAAAAAAAGATAAGAAAAAAAATAATAGCTGCACTTTGAGGTTAGTCGGGAAAACGACCTGCTATGAAGCCTGAGTGATGGTCTGTCACGAGTAGAAGTTCGTTAGTGTCAATAGACCTAACGGGAATTCTCTTAGCCTATTCACTGCGCGCTCGACTTGAGACCCAGGGGTCCCGGGTTCGAGTCCAGGTCTCGGCGGGGCTGAGAATAAGTCGCTGGTATATTCGGTGAGGAATAGTACATTGGATGGGGTGTCAATCTACGTCGGCCTTGGGCGGTCCGCTGACAAATTTTGGTGGAAGCGGTATTCCTTGGGGTTCCTTAACCCCAGGCGAACCCCGCTTCGAAAGCCGAGTCGATGATAGCCCTGGGACGAGTTAGTAAAATGGCTGCAGTTA
This sequence comes from Ophioderma brevispina, assembly GCA_023653785.1. Lineage (NCBI taxonomy): Eukaryota > Metazoa > Echinodermata > Ophiuroidea > Amphilepidida > Ophiodermatidae > Ophioderma > Ophioderma brevispina. The sequence continues at coordinate 2,494 of JAMKCH010023483.1, forward strand.
CGTACCTTGTATCAAGGAGGCAGGAGTTTAAGGCCACGGGACGTGCCTGTGAGGAAAGGTATGTAGTGTCACGAGGTATTAAGTTCGTTAGTGTCAATTAGACCTAACGGGTAATTCTCTGTAGCTCTATTCATGCGTGCTCGACTGAGACGAGGGAATACCCGGGTTCGAGTACCGGTCTCGGCAGGCTGAGAAATAAAGTCGCTGGTATATCTCGGTTGAGGAAATAGATAATGTATGGGCGCCAATCTACCATCGGCTTGGGCGGTCCGTGACAGGTCAAAGGGACTACCGCGGTTGCAATGGTTGAATCTGCTCGTTCGGTTAGTGTTAAAAGGCAGAATGAGCAAAACGGAGCAGAAGAACAGAAACCCCAAATGGCAGAATGAGCAGAAAAGTAGAATAAGAGATTGAATGGACAGAATGAGGCAGAAAAGCAGAATGGGCATGCAGAAAGGGCAGCATAGGCGTTGATACGGGGTATATAATATTTTGATGAGAGGGGATAGTCAATGCGAACACCCCCCCATGTCGATTGCCCGATTTGCCAAAATATTCATATTTTGACCTAAGAGTTTAAATGGTAAAACGGACGCGCTTTGCGAGCACTTTGTTATACTTACAAACATTTTAACAGCAAACAGAAGGAATTTTGTAATTAGGAATACATTATATCGGTCCCCGATAATAATTCAACGCTGCTGGAAAAACAGCCTTCCAATGTGAAATAGCCGAGAAATAGCGCCATGTATCGTGTCTACGCTAATCCATTAGTTGTTTTATTAGTTCATACAAGTCAATAGGAGGGTATTTTTCTCGATGGTGGCACTATTTCATCACCCCCCATTGGACCGGACATAAACGTAGCAGTTCCAGCTCTGCCGTTTTAAGTCCAATCTGGATCAAATTCTAATTACAAAATCGCTTAATGTATGATAAATACGCATTTTTTAGCATTCTAGTTCGCAGATATAGTTTCCTAGATAAATCACCAACGTAACGGTGCCAAAATATCAAATTTTGGAAAACATGGTGGGCGCTCTTCAAAAGTTTGCCATTATTGCTTTAACGATTTTATGGTTCTAAATGGCAATTTTTAGTGCGTTTTGCGCGAACATGTTCTAGTAACGGATCGTGTCAGTAAACCTATTTCATTATTAAATTTCATTCAACCCCATCCCCATGGCAAAAGGAAATTTACGCCACTGAAGAGCAGGTTAAGGTCCGTTATACTTCACTGCATGGTAGTGCAGTATTGTAATGCAGCCTAACCAAATCGTTACTGTAATCACCTCGCCAGTATGCGCAACGCAATGCAGTACTGCAATAAATTAAGTTTAAATTATTGATCGGCAGTGACCTGGGTTGACCTGCAGTACAATCCGATTCGATTAGGAGTGCAGCGGAAGTGATGGAACATTGCAGTAAAAGACTAGTAAAGGGTCCGTTCATACTTCCATGCAATGCGATGTAGTGCCAGTGCGGTTGCATTGCCCCTTGATATACGACAATGCAGTACTACAACAAAGTTAAATTCGTTAACTGCATTGCAGTGGGTTGCATCAAATTGTAGCAGAAAGTGGTCGATATATAGGTAATGCAGCAACACTATACAACTGCATTGCAGTGGAAATATGAACGGAACCTTTTTAAATTTACTGCACAGCAATGAAGTGCTCAAGAGGTACCTACTGATGCTGTATTTTATTGTTCGCCAAGTGCAGAGAGGGCCAAAGAAAGACGCAATCCTATACACTGAGAACTTTGTAGATTAAAGACAGCATTTGATACCATTTGGAGAGAGCCACTCTGGAAATGCTTAAAGATCCAATGGAGTAGGACGCAAGCTGGTAGACATAATTGAAAGATGTAGGAGAAAACCATATGCTCGTATTGGTGAATGGAAAACTCAATGACTGGTTCGAGTCTTAGTTGTTGTGAGACAGGGGCTTCTATCGCAATGCCTCTTCAATCTCTTCTGAGAATTTGTAATGTGAGAGGGAGTTCAAATCCTAGGCTCCGGAATCCAATTGTGAGAGATGAAAATCAACAACATTCGTTATGCCGATGCACAACCCGGCTGGAAATGGTCTTTGAAAAAGTTACAGCTATCAACAGCAAGAAACTGAAAAAAGCCTGCGCCAAATGGGGAATGAAGATTCAACCCCATCAAAATGCAAGATCCATGGTCGAGTGACCCCAAGGAGCCGTGGCGTAGGCCAGAGGGGGGGGGGGCAGGAGGGGCAGCTGCCACCCTGGTTTTGGGAGAATCTGCCCCCCCTCTTGCCCCCCCTGAAAAATTAGTGATTTAAATAGGCCATATTACTATGACTAACAAATTTTAATTAGCTTGACCCACCTAAAAAATATGGGTGCCCTCCACCCCCCCTTCCCCCCCTGAAAAAAAAAGCTGGCTACGCCACTGCCCAAGAGACATCACCATAACCAGACCCCAGTACATGCCAAGTAAATGATTTTGTCTTTCTTGGGAAGATAATGTGTCTTCGGTTAAACGAGGACATCAAGAGGCGTAAAAAACTGGCAGCATGGGCATTCGGTACACTCAGGAATACCCTTTGAGCGATCATGACATCACAAGATTACTCAAAGTCAGAATATACCAGTCTCTTATACTCCCCAGTGGCCACATATGGAGCCGAGTACTGGGGTATTGACGCAAGGCAGACTGCCAAAAACTAGAAAGCTTTAAAGATGAGATGTGTCCGGTCCATCATAGGAGTGAACCTTCTGGACCAAAAATAGAAATGATGAAAATTAGACAGTCTGAACATCACATGCACCATCACGGAATGCAGTCACCAGGAGACGGCTGATGTGGTTTGGACATGTCGCAGGATGCCGGAACACAGATTACCTACCAATGCCTATACCAAGGGACTTAAACAAGAGTAGGGAAACCAGGTCGCCCACCAGCATAAGAGGAAGGACCAGATCCCCAAGGACTAAGCTTGACCTCCAAAATTGCCGAATCTATTGACAAAAGGCAGACCAGATGGAGGAGAATGATTCATGAGCGAGCAAAGGGACACCCGTTCCTATGCAGTTTAAAGCAATAATGGCAAACTTTTGAAGAGCGCCCCAATTGTAAAAGTTGATTTATTTTGGCACGTTGGTAATTGTCTTGGAAACTTATACCTGCGAACGAGAATGCTAAGAAAATGCGTACTTATCATTAAAAGCGATTTTGTAAGAGAATTGGGATCCCAGATTGGACTAAATGGCAGAAGCAGAGCTGTTTGGAAATGCTACGTTTATTGTACCCGTCCATGATCGAAATAGGGCCACTCGCGAATGATATACCTCTAACTTGACTTTTTCTGAACCATTACAAACAACTAATGGATGAGCGCGTAGACACGTACATGGCGCTAGTTCTCGGCTATTTCACATAGAAGGCCGTTTCCAGCAGGCCGTTGAATTATTATCGCGATCCCCCGATAATTATTATTCTAATTACCAAAATTCATCCGTTGTGACACACAGACATTTTCGAGTTAACCATACAGGTATAGTTTACTAGCCAGTGACCAATGCAACCGTGTAAAAATCTCAATATTTTTGGAAAAAAATTGGGGCGCGATCTTCAAAATATGTGCTACTCAAGTAAGTAAAAGTCAAAATAAGTCAAGAGTCATGAAGGGCAGTGGAAGTATGAAGACGGAACCTTAGGATAGGCAGAAAACGCAGAGTAGCACTAGCAGAATAGAAAAGCATTTTTAGTTAGATTTTTTTCTTTCTTCCGCAATTTTTGTTTATATGTTTATGTGTTTTTGTTTATTGTTGTATTTTCCTGAATTTTTGTTAACATGCAATTAAAATACAAAATTGTTTGTTTTGTTTTTAATAGTGTTTTCTTTTTTCTGAACATGTAGGCTGCCAAGTAAGCCTTACCGCCTATCGTTTGTTTGAGAAGTCTCGCAACTGTATATCTAGAACACGCAGTGCTATGTTTAAGGGAGGGAATGCGGGGTCAGACGTACATGGGCAATGCATTTTTCCTGTTGAAAATCAGGGGGTCCAGATTACAAGGAGGAAAACAAATAAAAATTGCCAAGGATGTGGTTGCAACCAAACCCAAAGTTGTTTCCTGCCGTTCGATCGTTTTTTAGTTTGCTTCGTATGCTACGCCGGCGATTACATTCATTATTTTTGCCCATCTGCGATTCTGCCCAGTCTTGCACTCTAAATACGAGGAATAAACTCAAGCCCAAAGAATTGTGATTTAGGGGCACCAATCAATTTGTTTAGATTTAAAATAAATATTATAGATTCGAATTTTTACATCTATAAGATTTAATTTTAAATCGTAAAACTGGAGTGGTCCCTACTAATCACAATCATTTGGGATTTCTTTTAAATCCCTGGTTAATTTCGAGGTGCTTTTCTGCCGATTATGCCAGGTCCATTTTTCTCTGTCTGTTCTTGCATCTTCCGTCTGCCGATTATGCCCATTATACTTTTCTGCCGATTCTTCCCATTCTACTTTTTATGCCTTTTCCACAACCGTTGACTCGCATCATCTCTCTTACCACCGTTTTTATATAGATAACTTTGACCGTGTAGGTCCGAAAACAGCGTCACCAACCGATAAGTATTTTATCATGATAATCAGAGAAAATTAAGCGTGTTGCGATAGCCGATTCGAACTAAATTACCGGGACGACAGTGGGCATCAATGGAGACAGGGGGGTAGGACACGATCTGCTCATTTGGGGCCACGTGGGGATTTCCAAAACGGTACTTTGGGAAACTTGCGACGTGCCATGACTTGGCAGTATAGGTCCCAAGTTGACCTTAAAAAAATCAGCTCTTAAACATTTTTTCAAAAGATCTAGTAAATATCATGATAAAATAAGAACAAAAATATTTGACTTTCAAAATCCGTCGGGTTAGTGGAAATAACCCCGCGGCAAAAATAGTTGGTAATTCCAATAACGGTCTATTTTTAGATGTAATATTCGTGACCAGGCTAGTCTGGAGCAAGTCTGTGTGGGACCGTTCGTCGCGTAACGAGAATGCGCCTTCTACCGGTAAGTCTTGAAAACAGAAATAGACACCCGGAAAAAAGTTGATGCCGTTTGAATTGCTGGGTTGTTGCATTGTTAGGTTGGCCTATTTGACATACCCCCAGCATGGATTACATTATTTTAATGTTACCGTAACCGACACGAAACGACCGAACGCACACCACTTAACAGAGTTTTCTGGGCGCGATTGTAGGAGCTGCTTTGCAGCTCAAAACTTGCCTCCAAAAGCCAAGGAAAAAACAAAAAAACTTGCCCTCACCAACCCCTCCCCCTTCCCAAGTCCAAGGTGATTTTGAGCGGATTTTTTTGACGCATTTCAAAACGCAATTATTTCCAGACGATAAACCGTGAAAACTCATTTGGTTATACTGCACCTTTTGGCCTTGCTGAGAGGTCGTTTTTTGACCTAATCCCATAATGCATCGCAATGTGCATAAGTATCCTGTACTCTACTCGACATTATGTCAGTACTTAGGGATAAAAAGAGTTCCAGCTTTGTGGACTAAAATGATCTTAAAAGTCAAGGTTTTTATGTGTTAAGAATAGGATTTTTGTGTGATCACATGACCCTATTGAGGTGAAATTTCCCAAAAATGGTGCATTGTGGGATTGACTCAATACACCCGCTGGCCTTGTCTTATGATCCATCAAAGGTGGTATGAGTTCATTTGACAATTCCCTCTGGAAAGTTGTTTCCTCCCCCCGGCACCAACGTGAGTGAAAACCCCTTAGGCATAAGTGTTAATGGAGAATATTTTTATAAAATAAGGGGAATTAAGGGCATTGTCGGTAAAACCCAGGTGGTATTTACCCTCATTGTACCCCATGGCGCCCCCATGGGGGTCTCCCATTTTTGTAAGGCTGTTGAGAAGCTTTAAAGGCACTATCAGTGATTTGCTAAATCAGAAAATCGAAAAAAAAATCATCAAAAATCCCATTTCTGCATGTACTCTTTCCCTACAACCTCGTCCCCAGAGCCACAGTGAGGTGTGCCGTCGGGGTGATAGCCAGTAGTACCTCGGGAAAATAGTGTGCCCTATTTCCCTCTAACCATGTAGTATTTGTATACTATCCTAACATACCCTGCAAGTGACGACTGAAAAGCAACCTAATTAGACAAAATTAGATATTTAAGTCACACTCCTTACGGACACTTATTATGTAACGCGTAATTCAATGGAGATTCATATCTTTGTAAACAGCTGTTTTCTTCCTGTTTTGGAAAAATACATTTTGCGAATTTTACCAACTTATCCTTGACCCTTGACTTTTAAACTATTCCTGCAAATTTCCAATATTTTGACTCTTTTGGATGAATCACTGATAGGTCTAGTGCCTTTAAGACCCAGAGCTTACCAGCATCGTTGTCATACGTACCCAAAGATCCCATATTTTGAAATTGTTACGTCACCATGTCACCCAAAGACCCTTTTCACCCAAAGACCCCTACTTTTTAGAAAATTTTGCCAAAAAATCAGCCAAAGACTTCATATTTTTGAACATTTAGCAAATTAAATAGCTTTAAATAGACATAACCCTCATTGGCAAATTGTCTGTCTCTCACCTAATGTCCTCTGTCACGGAATGGGTTTACGGGGAACGCCATGCGCGCCAGCCTTAGACCTACTCCCGTATTCATTTTATATCTGCTGCATATGATACAGTCTGGCATCGACGTCTCTACCCGGTGGGGTGGAGAGGGGGACACTTGTATTCAAAGGTGGATATGATGCGTGAACATGGACTTTCAAAATGCAACCTGAACACGTATTTTCACCGACTAAAACAAGCTAAAACATACCCTAAACAAGTATTTTTATCTGTTTATGATACCCTAAACAAGTAAGCAACGCATTGTGTCGTTACTATACCCTTTATTATCTTGCTTTGCTTTAGCTGCTTAAGACATAGTTTCAGATTCGACCTAGGTTTTAATGCCAAAAGTGTAAAAATATGAAGGTGCTTTAAGAATGAAACAAAACATGTTTTCAAGGTTAAAATTTTGTGTAGAATCCAAATCTGAAGTCAAAAATGCAAAATGTTGGATGCGTTCCGAGATATCGCATTTTGGGGTATTGCGCAATGCCAAGTCCCATAGAAACCTATGGTATTTTGCTGATAATTGCATCTTACTTTGATAAAAAAATTCTCAAATATTTTGCAGTTTGACAAAAATTTAATACTATATTCTTGTGGGAATGTCTTGGGCAAAATCGATTAACTTTTCAACAATGTCACCTTTTTCGGTTTTTTTTTTACGGGTTCTCGAAACGCCAAATTTTAGGTAAAATTTGGATTCCGCCAATTGATAAAAAAAAATTCTCAAATTTAGACAGGGTGAAAGAAATTTAATACCATAACTATGTAGGGACTTGCTTTGGGCATAATCGATTAAATTTTCAAGCCTATAGCTCTTTTAGTTTTCTCGTAGTTCCAATTTTATTGAACAACAATATTTTTTCACGCACTGGAAAAATCAAGTGGTAGGGGAAACATTTTTGTATTTTTGGAATTGTTCCTATACTTGCAATGAAGCAAGTTAGGTATCAATTAGAAGCTTATTAAATTCTGCATAAACTGACAGGTAAATCATCACTGTAGACCCTTCCTTTCCAGAGATGTGATTGTACAAAGCAAACATTTTTTTCGAAAGTGCTAAATTTTGAATGTCGTTTGTCACGGGACATGTCAATTTGAATGGTTCTGGTGTGCAAATTATGAAATAATTTATAAAACAAATACTTGAATCCATAAGTTACTACCTTTAACTGATATATTAACATTATAAAGGGTCATATATATATATTGTAGACTCTGTAAGTATTCAAAGTTGGTAGGTGAAAATTTTTGTCACCCGAAAAGTGTGATTTTCGGGCAAAATCGGCCACAAATCAATATTTTGTAGCAAAATGGTGTATGATACAGGGTTTTTGATTAAAAATTCATAATCTACAAACAATTTACCCAAAAAAAGGACCACTTTAAAATTAACATGGTTGGTTTTGCTCCGACGAAATGAATTTTTTACACTTGGAACTAAAAACTAAGTCAATCTGAAACCATGTCTTAAGGAGATACCCCTAAAGAAGGTACATCACCATTTCAGGGTTAAGCATCTATTGCAGTTTTTGACACCCTAAACCAATGTACGCGCGTACATTCGCCTGTTGGAAAAAAAGAGACTCTTTTACGCGTTTTCTGTTCACGAATCAGATCCACCTTTGAAAAACAAGGGGGGGGCTTTTTTGCGACCGGGGCCCCGGGGTCTCTTTTCTTCACCTCACAGATACTCACAATCTTCCATGATGTCACCAGTTGTGGACCCTTGTGACACGTTCATATATAATGTGATCATCAAGACAGATTGTCCTGGAGATCAATGGCAATGCAGTAGAAAGCCGCAAATCGCCACGCCAGTACTTCATACGCATGACGGATCCGGACTTGGAATAGCTGCTGTTCCTTGAGGTCTTGGAAAAAATGATTGCAAAAGACCTAATTCATATGCACGTCAGCCAATTCTTGACACCGATGGCACTTGGTGAAACGCAGCAAAACAACAAGCCGTCAGCTCGTTTTTTTCACCTGCAAATCGAAATGCGCAAAAAAAAATACCTTAAAGGTTGCTTGTTCCGAGTTATGCTTATTGTGTTGTTATTTGATAGGAGAGCCTGGCACTGCACATAAGCCCCATTCAAGTATTTGTGGGAAACAAACTTGTGGTTTTGACGGTATAAAGTAATAATGCACATTGCCTTCTCAATACTGTCGTAATATTGATGGTTAACCATTAATGTCGGTTTTTTGTTTATATCTTGGGAATGAAATGGATTTGAGGTGCTAAACTTTAGGACGACAATGAGAAAAATATCAAAAGCATGCTACTTCCGGGGAGTGTAAATCAGGGTGGTTGGGTCCCAAAGACGACCGGAACGAGCCACCTTAAACATACTTTATGACGACACAACTGCCGGGCCAAAACTGTCACTCGACCCCCCCAACACCGAAGTACCTTAATGGCGTCATAATGGACCGCAGGCTTACTTTCAATCAACAGAAGGCAGTCGCTGCCAAGACGCACTCTCATCCACAGGAACTGGATTGGGTGCATCTTTCGACACTTTACATACATTGACTGTTGCTTTGTCATACTCAACTGCTGAATATGCTGCACCAGTGCAGTATGGAGTCAGTGTACACTCACACAAGATTGATGTCGTTCTGAACGATGCAATGAGACTTGTCAGAAGTTGCCTTCTGCCGACGCCTGTGGTATATTTTCCAATTCTGTCTGGCATAGCTCCTGCAAACCTTTAGGAGGAACTTTCAAACAGTCAAGAAGTGTGATAAACCTGGGTAGCCCTTATCCCCCACCAACACCCTTTGACATGTTTGAGGAACAGAGAATAACACGGAGTCACTTGCTTACCCATCTATGACACTGCAGTCGCAGCATCTCAATCATCCTGGATCAATGACAGATGGTCTGAGCAATGGTCATCCTCTACTTCGAACCTAAAGCAGTTTGTGGACAACCCATCTTGTAAGTCCAAAGACTGTGACCAGTGGTGTAGCCGGGGCGCCCCCTGCTCAGAACCCATGCCCCGCGCCAGCCCCAAAATGAACTGACCGTTTGTACAGTGTCTATGGAGAAGAACCCAAATTCGCCCCTCAGAAAATGCCTCAGCGCCCCCTCAGAAAATGCCTCGGCACCCCTTCTGCCCCCCCATTTGCAAAGGTCTGGTTACGCCAGTGGCTGTGACCTTAATAGGAAAACATGGATAAACCTCAATAGACTCAGAACTGCCGCTGGCCGTACAAAGCACTTCATATAAGATCGGTGCGGAACTTTGACCAAACTGCCATTGTGGAGATCCACAAACAATTAGCCAAATCATAGATGACGGTGAGGTCTCCAAGTCTCCAAGAGGAATCCCAGGCCTGATCAACCTGTACGATGAAATCATCAGCTGGTTAAAGACGGATCTTCCACTGTGATTTTGAACTTACACGAACAAATGAAAAGTGCAAGGTATTTTGTCCCTTTTAACTATACATAAACCTTATTCTAAAATTATAAAGTTTATAAAGATCTTTGAAAAACACTATGACCATGATGATGGTCTTTTCAAACCTTCAAAATTAAAGAGACGCGAGGACATTTCCATAAAGAAGCACCCACATTTTTTTTATTTGTAATGCTTATCACACCGTGGGGTCAAGACCTCAAAGTGAGTAAGCCGAATACGCCGTCTTTCCGTTTTTATCAGACGTGAGTCTGTATATTAAAATTGGTCTACTTTTGAGGGTCCAAAATGTGTGGGCACGTATTGAGGGTAGGTACTGTATTTTGCATTTTGATTTCAAAATGGAACTTCTGTCAAGGGTTTTGGTTAGAGGGAGCAGTATTTGGGGCTACAAATTGAATATGTTATATGTTAAAGTCTTTGCAAGGGCCCAAAGGCTTGTTTTGTGTTTTGGTGGACGAAAAAGGTGGATTTTTGGATGAATTCTGAGGAAAGTTATTTCAGGAAATGAAGTACTCTAGAGGCTTGCCAATGTGGAATATTCCATGTGCCTAAATGGGGATATCATGTTGAGGAAATGTATAATGAGTGTGCTCGGAGAGATATGGTGAATAAACTGTTTAAAAGATATTGGTAATCTGAAGGCATCTGGGGATGATTTGTATCAGAGAACATACTCGATTCGCGCTGATATACGGACAACCTGTACTTTTTTACGGGTGAGAGCTGTTTCTGAGGGGCGGACAGCAATTAAACTTTGCAACACTCCTAGTTCGTGCGTTCTTAATGTGTTCTACGGCCAACACAATATGCAGTGGTCAAAACATAGAGGGTCACTGGTAAAAGTAACTTACGTTAAAATTTGAAATACTCCCTGTATACGGTAGGTGCGCTATTGAATCCTGAACATGATGGCAACAATGGTTTTGCGCTGTCCACACAGGTGATATGTACTGGCTCCTATGCTGTTCAACTTGTATATCAGCGATTTACCTCAAACAACATCTAGACAATATGGCTACGCCGACGATCTTGCCCTCCTCCACTCGGACAGCAACTGACAGAAGTAGAAAGCACACTTACCAGAGACATGACCCTACTTGCAGCATATCTCAAGACCTGGAGACTGAAGCTGAGCGAAGCCAAGACCACCGCTACTGCCTTCCACCTCAACACCAAAGAGGCTCATCGCCAGCTTCAAATCAACCTCAACGGAGCGCCTCTGCCATACAATCCTACCTACTTGGGAGTGAAGCTTGACCGGCAGCTTACTTACCGGCAACACCTCGAGTCCGTATGCGCCAAGGTATCTTCGAGGAATAACCTCCTGTGCCGACTTGCTGGATCTTCATGGGGTGCCAGCCCAAAGACCCTACGCACCACTGCCTTGGCTCTGGTCTACAGCACTGCTGAATATGCCGCTCCAGCATGGTGCAACAGCTCTCACACAAAGAAGCTGGGCACTGTACTCAACGAAACCTTTAGAACCATCACTGGCTGCCTCCGTCCTACTCCATTTGAATTCCTACCAGTGCTTTCAGGTATTGCACCTGCAGTACTTCGGAGAGAACACCACACTCGCAAACTAGTGAATAAGGCCCTGCTGGACAACAAGCACCTGCTGCATAACACCGTCAAAGAATCACACCAATTCGGCAGACAGAGACTGCGCTCTCGCCGACCTTTCTGCTGACACGCCGCTAAACTCTCCAGTTCTCCATTCAAAATCTTACAGACATGGAATACTGCCTGGCTTGATACTCCAAGACCAGATCAACTCTCTATTACACCTAAGACAAAACTACCACCTGGCAGCAATCTCTCACGCAAGGAATGAGTCACCTTAAACCGGATTCGCACAGGACTCGGTCGCTTCAATAGCAATATGCACCGATGGGGGCTGCGGCCATCACCAGCCTGCCAATGTGGTTCTCCATCACAGACTGCGGATCACATTCTCAATGAGTGCCCTACCTTTCGTCCACCGGTGGACATAGATTTCTCAAACCCCAACCAATCAACAGTGAGTTGGCTCCAACGCTTACAACATGTTTAGCTGCTGCCTCATAGGCCTACGCAAGAAGAAGAGGTGATATGAGGCCTCATCATTACTTTCATACGTTACCTAAACTATCAATACGACTAATAGGCCTAGTATAGTCAATACCCACTCAAAAATGGTCCAACATAGTTCTTAGTCAGTGGCGTAACCAACTTTTTTCAGGGGGGGGGGACAGATATATTTTCGGGGGGGGGGAAGCATATATTAAAATTTGTCAGTATAGTATATATGGCCTATGTAAATCACTACTTTTTCAGGGGGCAAGATTCCCCACAGGGGGCAGCTGCCCCACTGCCCCCCCCCCCCCGGGTACGCCACTGTTCTTAGTAGTTGAAGGCTTGAAGCACGTTAGATGATATTTGGAAATGAAAACTTGACCTACACACTTATAACGGAAACATTACTTTGTAATTAACGTCGCCCAAATTAAACTTCTTTAGTCTAAAGAATTACTTTGTTATGTATATACATTTAGGAATAGCGTAGAAGGACCATACAGTATAAACATAGTGCTCAGTAGGAATTTAATTATTTTCTATGCTTACTATATTTAATTCTAAATATCATATTCATTCCTTGATTCTTATGCCATATTCTTACACACTTGCAATAAATATTCTTAACATGTTGAAACACTTTAAAGACAGAAAAGCGTTTAATTCCTAAATATCGTTTTTGCAGTGAAGTGATGTGAATGATTTATAAATCGATTGTATTAAAACTGTACAAATTTCAATTCAGAAAATCACAGTAAACAAATTAAGTTTTGTACTTGGCCTTTTCCTTTCAAGTCACTTTCTATTGTTAGGCAGCGACGCGACTTTTTGGATAGATTAAAATGCTTCTTCCTTATTTCACCTAATAGATATGAAGCAAAACTTTTCCCCAGCTCCTATATCAGCGCGAATCGAGTACAGATGTGGTACTGAAGCATGATAAGTTTTTGTTTGTATCGGACCCCAATGTTACTTTTTTGCGAGATGTTTTCAACTTGTGTTATGGACTGAAGAATGTGGAAGAATAAAGGAATCAAATCCAATATCCCATAATACATTGTGTCAAATTATCCTAAATAATGCTGGTAAATAGTGTAACATCACGATCTGTACATGGTCTCACCTCATCTGGGATATGGTGAAATCGATTAAATGATCTAATCTCATAGCTTATCACCTAATTTGTGGCCTCTTAATGGTATATGTGGAACAATCGAGTAATCAAATCCAATATCCCATAATACATTGTTTCAAATTATCCAGAATATCCTGGCCTGGTATAGCAGAATAACAGCTGTGATGTCAGACCATACAGACCTCATAAGACCCATAGTGTTTTGTGGGATATGTGTGAGATGCATGCATCATAATCCTTTAATTGTCCTTGGTCACTTAAAGTGCTCCAATCTAATTGACAATATTTACTGTTTGCTAACTAATAGATAAAATTTAACAAATTTTGCTTTTGTTGTGGACAGAGTTAGCTATAATCCAAAAAAATGGTGTATTAATGAGAAAAAAATCAGCCCAATTTGATATCTTAAACATGACATACTGTAAATATAGTTTTTTAGTCATTTGGAGATAGGGGGGGGGCTGTACGGAATTACAAAATAGAAAGAATTATATCAGAGAAAGTGAGAATATGGAAGTGAGGGGGTGAGCGGGGAGGGGGTGCTCAGCTTTTTCTGGGTTGGGTTATGTATGGCCCGACTTCCGAACTTAGAGGCTTGGGAACTGATTTTGTCTTTTAAATTAGGGCCTTAGAAAATAGATTTAGAGGGAATTTGCAGACTTTAGAACTCAAATTCGGCTCACATTAAGCTTCTGAGGCAAACAATCTCCCAAAAGGGGACCTCAAGAAGTAAATTATGCTTCAACTGAAGTATTAGTAACTCAGTGCTGGAGAGGCGTGAAATGGGGTTGTTGGAAAGAAGAACCCTGGGTTAGTTTGGAAAGGGAACCATGTGGTAGTTGCAGGAAGTGGATCCTGGGGTAATTGGAAAGAGAAAATCTGGGTTAGTTGAGAAAGGATCATAGGGTTGTCTGGAAAGAGACCCATGGGTAGTTGGAAATTGGTCATATGTAGATGGAAAGCGGAACTTTCGGGTATTTGGTATAAGGTGTGGAGTTATAGTGTGGAAATCATAGTGCCCTGGGTTAGTTGGGAAAGGGCACATGTGTTAGTAGGAGAGGAGAATCTTAGTTACTTGGGAAGGGTGCTCTGTGGCAGCGTGGAAGGGGTACTGAGACAGTTGGAAAGGGGATCTTGCAGGGGAAATGACACTGTGGAAGTTAGAACCCTTGGAATCTGAGGAGGTTATTAAAGTGGGCACTGTTCTAGTTGCAAAGGGGGCCTGGGGTAGTTAGACAGGGGCCCTAGGTAGGTGACAAAGTTTACTAATACTACAAGTCACGTCGGATAAGGTTGGTACCCACATTGCAAATCGCGAAAGCCGAGAACCGCGCAATTTTCTATATGGACGATTACAACAGCAGGCAAGTTCAAAACATGGTTTTGGTTTTCCTTTTTACCTTTGTCCTTTGTCCACTTTAACCCTCGTCCGACCGGGGGGGGAGGGGTGATTCCCTGTCGCACAAAAACGCAAAGGAATATGACCTAAGGCTTTTATGTAATTGTAAGTTCATCCTTTGCGGTCATTTTAGCGGAAAAAAAATCGAGGTACCACCTTAGTCGGAAGGTGGGGGGGGGGTCCACCTTCCTATACTTTACATGTGTAAAATGCCAAAAAAATGGTACTTTTGTTAGGTATGATGCTACTGTAAGCAAATACTGACAATATTTGTATTCTTATTTTTAGAGTAATAACATTTGTATGCTTACTTTGGCACCCATCATTGCCAAATAAATACCAATTTTGCTTGCATGGATGGCGAAAATGGTCGAAAACCCTTGATTTTGGAGATTTGCTTACAAATAACGCTATAAATAAGCTCTGTTATGACGTCACTATGACGTCATATTGTTAGAACTTGATATGTTTGTACTTTATTTGAAGAAAGGACATATGTAGCTACACACTGATAACAAACAAGATGGTGTTTGTCCCTTAATTACGAAAAAAATCCGGTCGTGAATGTAGTAGAAAAACCCTTGGTTGGGTGAGGGTTTTAAAGATTATTATTCATAAGCCCATGTAATACATGCTTTCTAGCCTTCTGCGACTGCCCGGACTTGGGACGGGCGGTGGTGGGATGAGCGCTTTGGTCCCGGGAAACCTCCCTCTCCAGTTGCAGCCTAACTGTAATGGCATGTGTGGATGTTTTCTTTTATTCATCTATTTATAAGCTATATGTAAAGCCCATGCAATATTTGTTTGTGAAGCTAGGAACAGTTGATGCGAGGTGACGAGCAACAACATGCCAAGTCGATGCACCTACTTTCTTTACAGTTCTTAGAATGAAACCATAAGTTAGGGACTTGCAAGCGGAACACCACCGAGAGGAAAGCCAAGCTCAATCAAGGCAGGACTGGTCACAGGAACCTAGCTTGTATGATGCTGTCGCTGCTGGAAGCATCCAAGGGGATGATTGGTCGTGCGACCAATACTCCCAACTATCAAAACTTCTTGTTTTGTAAGCCAATGGTATAGGTAGCTTATAGAGTACATCTTGCAGGTTATGTCCATTTTCCTATTCACTGTGCACACCCCAGTGAATTCAATAGGCCTAGGACTTTCATGCGTACTTCTGTGCTTAACGCATAGGACATGAGAAAACTCACGTCGTTGCGAGAAAAGTGCTCAAGGATTTTCTTCGTAGAAGCTCTAATTGTAGAATATATTATCATCAATAACATTATGTGAATTTTATTATGATAGGAAACATTCAGAAAACTCCGGAAAATGGTTAATTTATTAAAGAGTTGTATGTGGGAAGGTATAATGCAATCTATGGCAAAATCACCAGTGATTAATGGGCAGATTCAAGAGGGAGCCATGGACAAACGGTTAAACCTATATTCTTCTTAAAAGATGACAACCAAAGGATAATCTCTCTTCTCTACACGTGATGTAATTTGGTTGACATAGGGTCGAAAAAGATCCGAAACGCTGATTTCTAACAAGGCTTCAAACATGGTAAAAAAAGGCCTACTCGCCAATGTTCAGGCACACAGTGTGTGGGTAATCGTCATCATAGCATGTCATGATCAGTGATTGGATGGTCCCCTGTGACGTGGGAATCATTTACATAAGGTCAAACGTATGAATGATTCATGGCACAATGATTTGGTTGGGTGGGCAAAAGTCGAGGCCGTTTACAGTGGACACCAAACGAGGTTCTATATAGATAGAGAGGCAAAAACGTAGGAATCTTTCGAAATTCATCGTCTCGCATGTTTTGGCCGACCACAAAGAAAACGTAGAGTACCAACAATAGAAAGCAAATGGCTGCCTCCGCTTCTTCCACATAGTGGGTGCCGCTTTGCATAGTACACTAATCCGTAGTGATACAAATTGATGTATGTGTTCGACAGTGGCGTAAGGGACTTACCCGCTCTGAGGGGGAAATTTCCCATTCTTGGAAGTTTCCCTCTCAGGGGGTCAAAAGGCCAATTTTTCCCGGTCAGAGGGCTAAAAAACGGCTGATTAGCATGATTTTTGCAAATTTTTTCCCGGCCAAATTCGTCAGGGGGGCAAACCTGCCCCCCTGCCCCCCCCCCCCGCCTGCTTAGCCATGGTGTTCGAGGTGGCCAGTGTAGTAACAGTGTACTGGATCATTGTGCTCAGCTATCTTTTTTCCATAAATGCAATGCGCGGCTTAGGGAAAAGATGTATCATTGAGGCGGTTTATTTAAATCAAGACACTGACGTGTCATTTCATTCGTTGTGGCCATGGGTAGACTGTACCACAGTCTCGGCGCTGTCTCTGGGTTTAGAGGACTTGGTTAAAAGAAATGCCAGACTCGGGCTAAAATTACAAACTGATGACTTTTCAGCCTACACCCCCGGACAGCCTGCCAACTAGTACAACGGAGTCATGCTGAAATTTCGGGCATGTTAGATGAGTCATTATCAATCTTTTTGCATTTCAATTACGAACACATCAGTCAAAAAAAACGACGTAAGGTTCCCTGTACTACCTGCCAACCAACTTGTCAAATTGCACAGGGCCCGTGGAATTTAACACTAGGTAGGCCGCCGAAGGACTGGACGAATAGGGGAAACTGTCCAGCAGATCGGCTTCACAAGTAACGTGGACTGCATTACTTGCGCACATCCCGGTTTAATTTGAATGTTAGCCGGGGACCAAAGATACGAACACAACGGTGGATCAATGGCACGCGACATAGGTATCAGTTACGATTACGCGACCGCCAGCTCCTTTATCAGAGTGCCCAAGTAGGGAAAATAAACACTAGCAAATAAAATAAAAGACGGGGAAGGAGGAAGCTAGAAATCAGAAAGTGTCCTTGTGATTTCTTCCTAGTTTTTGTTGTTTGTTGGTTGCAGTAACCAGCGGGGGGGGGGGGGGGGGGAAAAGAGGGCGCAAGTCCCCCCCAACAGAACCTTGCCCCCCTTCAACTGACTTTTGTACAGGTCAGATGGAGAAGGACCCAATTTGCCCCCTCAAAAAAAGCCTTGGCACTCCTTCAGACCCCCCCACATTTGCCAAAGGGTTCTGGTTACGCCACTGGTTGTTGGTTGTAGTATTTTCCTTATTGAGGATGGGCTGATCATTCATGAAAATAAATAGGGCGATACTCATGCATACTGCAGGTGCAACACAAGCACAAGCTCGCCGGGCTGTTAAAAATGACTAATTATACTCTACTCGATAAAACAACGTTCTCACCTGTTTGTGACGGGAGGAATCTGACCCAAAGAGAAAGACCTGTCCCTCCTGTACCCCAAACACAGGCCCTACGCGGGGGGGGGGGGGGGGCCACTTTATGCTGATTTTTTGAAGTAAAAAAAGATCCATAATTTACAGAAATTCTGTAAACTCCCCTTTTGGTGATGAGCGGTTCA
>JAMKCH010023484.1:0-19691 GCA_023653785.1 Ophioderma brevispina
TATCATAAAAGTTATTATTAAAACATGTTTCAAGGTGATCTCCATACAATGTACGGTTTTTCAATGTTTTTAAAACAATTCATAACATATTTGAAACATTTACAAAATGTTTCAAAAACTCCAGATAAAAAAAAACCTCTTGGTACATTTTTAAAACCGGTTTGAAAAACATAGGAAAAATGTCAGCAGAAAATCATCTCTTTAACATCATTAACTCTCTAAAACATTTACATCAAGATGAATATTCATAGAGTATCAAGAGAATAAAGGGGTCATCCCCTTTAACAGGTACACTGAGCATGACACATTAAATGACTCGACTGAGACAAGGTTAGGCACGGTACTTGGGATATTGCAGTTGGGTGGCAACCTAAAACAAAAAATGAGTATTCTAGGATCACGAATATAGGCCCTACCTGTAGGCTTATTTAAAAGAACATACCAAAGAAAACCACACACACCAAAAAAACCTAATTAAGCTTCAATAACACTAAGCTGATTTGGGCGTGGGCCGAGATGGCGGTGGGCCTATGTGGCAAGTGGGCGAGGTGGAGCTTAATTTGGGCCGAGTTGGTAATGGGCCGAGTTGCCGATGGGCGAGATGGGCGCTGGGCCGAGTGCCTGTTACCCGTTTTTGTAATAACAAATACCATTGAATTTCTAACTTTATACCACAGGAACAAAGACTTATTGCTTGTTATATTCCTGTGTCCTCTTATCCTTCGGTACAATGTTGGTGTAATTGTAAGTAATTTTATATAGTTGTGCTGGTCTCTTTCTCCAGTCGTTTTTGTAATGAAAAATAGCACCGTACAATTCCTAAATTTGAAACCAAAGGGATAAGCAGCAATTTCCTAAAAACACAACAAATCATGTATTGGTAATCTTGTTAATAAAACTATTTGGTGATTTTACCTACATTAAAGTAGTTTAAAAGGGATGTACACATTGATTTTACAAGTTACTACATACAACTTTTAAGGCCCTTGCGTTATGAGCTGCTTATCCTTTCTCTTTAATGTTAACAGATTATTTCTTTGCCATAGTGAATATGCAGTATGGTCCCTTGCACTTTTTTTTAAATTATAATTTGTTTTTTTTGCATATTTTTGAATTAAGGCTAAATGGTATTTGGCTTGGAAGTTATGAGGGAAGTACCCCCATTTTTGGTCGACCTATATTAAATAGGGCTAAGAAAATCATGTTTTTAAGCTCTACATGAAACGGGTTGAAATATCGGCGAAAATATGAAAATGCTTTTTGTTAACTTTAATTTGTTAGTTTCCTTGCCTTATTATGCTGTTGTCTATCCAAAATCCGATCAGATAT
Organism: Ophioderma brevispina; assembly: GCA_023653785.1. NCBI lineage: Eukaryota > Metazoa > Echinodermata > Ophiuroidea > Amphilepidida > Ophiodermatidae > Ophioderma > Ophioderma brevispina. The sequence continues at coordinate 1,330 of JAMKCH010023484.1, forward strand.
AAACCGCGTTCGAAATAATATACGTGAATTTCATCTCTGTCCGGTAATCATTAGACGCCATTATAACAGTACATCGATGAACTAATACCTTTACTAGAATAATAACAACACCCATACCAACACATGCAAACGTCCCGTTCCCCACACTAACACAAACACAAAAAAAAAAAAAAAAAAAAAAAACCCAAAAAACACCCAAAATAGGCCCTATTTCAGTGCTCATGTATAAGGCCAAAAAACAAGTTTGTATCAAAGAAAAATGCAAATGCGAGAATGTAACTTTTTTTAGAAAAGGCTTTTACGAATTATGGATTTTTTTCTTAAAATTTTTTTATTGCACCTTTATCTTTGACCCACTTTTTTCATTTTTGTTTGCGATTTTTTTTTAAATCTCTCAAGTGGGTAAAAAAAGCTAAAACAATAATACGCTAAAATATCATTTTATACCGCATGTCATTAGTCCAATTATGCTGTACCTTTCATACTGTACAGCAAAGGGAGAAAGACCAAATGCCGATTTTTCTATTCCCTCCACATATTTTTAATATATTTTGAAACAAAGTTATGATGTTCATCATCACTGCAGTCGGTAACGGTACCAATTATATTCCCAACATACTCTCTAGAGATGTAAACGACTGAAAATGTCACTCCTCAAAAAAGTAAAATTCGAGTGGGTTATTTGCGCTACTTTCAAGAGGCAATTTTCCATTAACTCCTCAAGTTGTCCCCCTTCGTTTAACTCCTTCCCTTTCCCTAAGCCATTTTCGTTATATAGGCCTACAGCTCTAATCTCATAATCCTCATCTCGTGTTTTGTTTACCTCGATCTCCTCCGCTCCCTCAATGTATTTCATTCATTTTTTTCCCTTCTTCCTTTTTTACTGTTTTCATCAACCCAGTATTTTACTGTGTGTTTGCTATTTATTTCCCTCATGTATCATAACCTGGCCGCTTTCTCTCCTTCACATTTTGTTGACTGCATGGCGTATACAGACACGACAGGAAAAACCGATTTTTTATAATGCCTATACATGCCTATATTTTTAATTGGCAACAGGTCCATAGTAATGTACAAATATTCCAATTCCATAGCCGAATATAGCTTAGGCCTACTTAGCAATTTCACGACGATCCATATGCTTCAAAGTCTCCATCTCCATTCCATTCAAGTACCCAAGCCTCGGTTTAACAGAGTAAAACACTGCGGAACAGCCCCTAACCCGAAAATTCCCCGTCCGAACCGATCTCGACTTCCGGGCGCGGTCGGATGGTCGTTTATCTCACGTCACACGCGGCTATCCGATGCTGCCTCGTACCATTGAATAAACAAAAAATTATCAGTATTAAATTTTGATTATCTCAATCAAAATCCTTACTGTAAAACACAAAATATTCGATTTTCGAATAATGGATAGGCCCGTGGGCCTAAGGAACGAGTTGTTGAGTGTGTCAAATGCCTCGCAGGGCAAACGTAATATGTATAACAGGCCCCATTGCATGATTTGCAGAAATTCTTTAAACTGGCGGACCTGTCTATCTTGAATAAAAAATGATTCCCTCTCATCTGAATTGTTGGCTTATATGTACATAACGTGTAGCTAATCAAAATGCCCATTTGTTCTGCGAGAAAAAGGAAAATTGTACAGTAAAATTGGCTTATAATGTTCGATGTTTGAAAGCAAATTAATATAAGGCAAAGTGTGAACATCACTGTGACGCACGTTTATGCAATTTTTTATATTTGTGAGTAATTATTACCATTCATGATCACCACTCTTATGAACTAAATAATGTCCTTTTTAGGTCTGACTTTGGCAAATTGTGATTGTATGGAAAAAATGCATCAATTCCGACCTAAAATAGACACTGAAATTTAAAAAATGTATGGGTCGGTGTTTATATATATATGAGGCATCTCTTCTCTCAGTAAGAATCTCTGTCCGCCCCTGCATGGTATTTATATATATCATCATCTTTATTAAAATAGAACAAGAGTATTACCTAAAAATCAAGATCAACCTGGGGTCTATACTGACCCTGGCCAAGAGCATGGCATTAACACGATATACCCATCAGCAAAAATAAATACAACCAAAACATTCTTTATACAGAGCTAAAAAAACTGGACGAAAACATCATGTCATAATCAAATTAATTCCTGAAATTCCAAGCTGGCTCGTGTCTGGCCATTGACATATGGAGTAGCATGAAGTCAATGCCGACTTGGTAATTCTGCTTTTCAAATCAGAATTTTCACTGCACATTTTGAGCTGTTTTATATTTGAAGTCACCCAAGTTTTTCTCCCTTCTCTTGTTGTCTGTATCAATTAAACCCTCTGGATTCCATTTTCACAACGGCACCCAGCGAACTTTCAAAAACTGCAATCATAAATGTCGAAACCAAAGATGAATACGGTCTACCCTTTATTTGATGGGCTTATGAATTTCGGTTTCAATGGTACATACAGTCGAAGAGGATACTTTTTTATCACCTGTTGAAAACAAAACAATACTCAGGTTTTTGAGATGTGAAATAATTTTGGGGGAACCGTACCCCCTCCTATAGTATGATTATCGATATCAGCATAAAGTTTAATATGTGCCATTTTTGTACATTTCACTATTTTTTGAATGTTTATATAAATAAATGAATAAATGTTATTGTGACTCCATATATCTGTCAAGCATTTTCTGGCAGTTATTCAGGTATGATGGATTGTATACCCTAGATTTCAAGTGGGCATTATCTTGGAGTCTTTTGCCCCAACGTTTAAGATTTGGTAAGGGACGGGAGCGAGTCCCCCTATACTGCATTTCTTCGCAAACTTAACACACCCTTAGGCAAATTAAATTGATTGATTTCCAGGTCAAATCTGCTTCCACTTTTCCAACAATTTTGGCAGTTTCACCCTGGTTCAGTAGGGGCTCAACAACCGCCTCAAGAATTATCCGGAATCCATTGTCCATCAGCCATCCCGAATTTTGGGTTTGACTGCATCCCATGTATTATTACCAGAATCTTTGATAGCGATAGCATTGATTATCACTTGTGTGTAATGGAAAGTGTGCGAGATGGAACCAGGCAGATTCTCTCTGGAGTTTTAAGCCAAGAGCCAAGCTTTTGGGGTATTTTATCGTCTTTAACACTTGATCTACTTATGAAGCGCATGAGTTTGGCGATATACATCCGATATCCGCTGTATATTAAGCCCTTTGGACATAAGTATACCCCAGGGCCTGATTGGCGCCAATGTTTGGGATGCCCAAACATAGTTGCAGAATGGTTGTTCAGTCTCACGATCCAGCAGCTGAAGGCTAGTAATTAAATAAGATCATGGACCGTGAGGCAGAATCTTTAACGAAGGAAGGCAATATCGGATGTAATCGCCAATTAAAACTCCTTACGAACTAAAGATGCATTTTGTTATTAATTTACTAATCACTGGGTGTTTATCATTTCAAAAATATCTTTCTCTTTCCCCTTGAACGTTGTCAGCGAGCCAAGAAACCTTTGTGGGTCCTCTTTTACGGATTTGACCTTATTTTCACCGATGTGAAAATCAATTACAGTTGGTTTCCCGCTACAACCCAAGGAAGCGAGCGGCAGCTTGCTAGGTTTCAGGTTAGACCCATGCTATATGATTTTTTATAAAGCTCATGAATATTTTTTGTGCTGAGTTTTGTTATTTAATGAAGGTGAATCATTCAATTCATTGGGGTATTATAATTTCCTGTCCCCAAAACAAACCCATTTTTTCAAACCCGAATACCCTCCAGTACTCAAGAAGCGGGTTAAAACACATCAAAGAAGATACTGGCGGATAACGGATCAACCCTGAAAAGTGCCCCTTTTAAACTTAAAAGGATCGGACGTCCAGTTTGGGTCTTTGATGCAAAAACCGTTTCAATGGAATAGAGACTGTCGTAACATAAGTCTGAACGTTTTTTAGATTTATAACGTATACCAATTGTCGACAAATCATCATATTGATCACTCTTGTCATCTTATATGGAAGGTTATTCAGCGAACCAAAAATAGTATAGCACCACTTTTAATGGTTCTGTAAGGAACCTTTTTTGGGTTTCTCAATTTTAAGAACATTTTTGAGGTTCCATTCTTTGAGGGTTCCTATATGAGGAACACAAAAAGTTCTAAGCCATAATTTCTTTCTAGAGTGTAAATATAGCAAGTGTAAAACATGTCCATTTAGTACGCACGTTTATCTTATTGCAATTTTGTATATTGTGTGGAAAGTGAATAATGAATCACCAAACTCTATAATGAACTAAAATAAATCTGACATTTGGGCAAATGGTAATTTATTAGGGACCATGCATCAATGCCGACCTAAAATAGACATCGAAAATGAATGTTGGGCGTTGTGTGTATATGGCATCTTCTTCAGAATCTCTGCCGCCCCCGATATGTTTATAGCCGGTCGGGTATTTCTCCCCATTAATATTTTTTCCAATCTCGACAAATCATCAGGTTGATATATAGAAAAGTGTGACATTGCAAATTGCACGTTTATGCATTTTTTGTACATTTGTGCGTAATTAAATTCATGATCACCAAATTCTATCAACTAAAAAAACATGACCCTTTTAGGGCTAACTTTTGATCAAAATCAGAGTATGAAAAATGCACAAAGGCCGACATAAAACTCATTTTTAACACACGCAATTTAATGACGGAGACCAATTTTAAATTTGCAAAATGAACGAATTATGACAAATGGGAGTGCAAACACATATAATCCTTTCAACCTTTTATTTCCGAAGTTATCTCATTTAATTTCTATTTTTATCTTATTAAGATTACTGGTAAAGGCTAATATGTCGGAGTCCTTATGATCTCTATTAATTGCGCAACTTTTAGCAATTGTGTCCGTTTTGTGCTTTTGTAAGTTAAGTAACGTTGGGTAAGGATTAATGATTACCCGACTCAGTTATGACTAGCTCACTTCGTTCCAGTTTTTATATAACGGAAATACAATTAGACTGCCTCATTGTTTCTTTAGCACATGTTTACTGGCAACCCATTTTAAATAAATTTTATGGAGAAAGTTTGTATTTAAAGCGCACTGGCACATTTTCACAAATATGAAATTTCTTCATTTGCTCTCAACAGCGATCGCTCTAGGCCCATTGGAAAACAGAGAATATATTTTACACATAAAATACATGCCCCCAAAATCAGATAGGGACACTGATTCTGGTTCTGTTCGTTACTGCCCAACACCCCCCTAAAAGGGCCAAACGAGCACGACGGTGCACTGTAAATGGTCTGGTTTCATTCTAGTTTGATAATTCGCCTGGTTACTTGCTGTAGTATTTAGTGATAGCTGCCTTAATTTGCTGTTTTATCTTCAATAGCGTATATGATGGGGTATTCAGTTCCAGTCATAAGGTTTCTTGTATGAAGAATATTTATAGCAGTTCTTATTACTAGCTATCGGGTAAAAAGTTGTATGTCCTTGATGCACGTTGGACGTGCACGTTGATATATAGGATAAAGTATCATCCAGGTAATTTGTCGGCTAAATTTAAGTTTTCCATAACTTAATAATCACAAATGTGTATATTACATGAATATTTTGACTCGTACTCACTGATATTAAAACCACAGGTATAGACCGGTCAACCTGTGCATAGCGTGGGAAACAAGCTTACGGCGTGCGTGTTCTTGCTGTAACGCCATTTTCGTCGTCTGCTAATTTCGCGTCGCCGGCGACGCTAATTCAAAATCGTTCCGTTTACTCATAAGGAAGCTAATTTGGTCTTAATGCATTTCGGGTGAGGCGCTTTTGTAATATAATCTTACAACCATGCAATAATTTATCGATTTTGAAAAATCTGAGGGCGCACTATTTTTTAATGTGCCAGTGTCTCTTAAACATGCATAATTGCCATTGTGCACTTTTATCTAATTCTGTAAAGCTTCTGGAACGTTTGTGCGTGATTATTCATATCCAGAAAGCTACATCTTTGTATTTGCGTTTTGGACTCGTGCCCTAGTTTTTATCATTGACTGATATCGTTATATAAAACATATTGAAAATATTGTAAAAAATGTCTCACTTGGAGAGCTTTTGGTGTTATAATCAGCGTGAATATTTTTTTACATACTATCACAACTCTTAGGCATTCAATATTTGTATTCTAACACATGGCGTGAAAGAGTCGTGTGATATCATATATAAAACAAATATTGACTGTCCTATACTCGTGCATAGTGAAAATAATCACCTCGATCAAAAATTGACTCATTTGTTATCATCGCACTCTCAGGCTTCATGTCTGTATACGTCTTGCATTCTAGGCAGTCATATGAAATGTCTGGCGCTTTGTATGTATCCTGTGGCACCCCTCTCCGCCACCATGATTCAATTTTTTTCAAATGTCAAGAACAAAATCAATCAGGTTTGCTTATAGCAAATTGGAATATTGGCTAATACGCACCGTTTATGCAACTGTATATATTTGTGGGTAAATGAGTCCACATCACCAAATTTTTATGAACTAAAAAAATTCCGTTTCCAGGTTGATTTTTTTAGACAAACTTGGTGAACAGTGCCACACCTTGGAATTGCTTATGAATTTAATACTTAAAAATGATTTTCCTCCCCCTTATTTTCATAATGTATGCGCTGTTGCATCGATCCGCAATAGTCTTCGCTTAAACTCAAATGTGTATTTCTGATCCTAGCATCTCTATTTCTTATGGTTAACATGCTATGCACGAGAAAAAGGTCATTTCCACAATTTCAGTTTTGATTTGGAAGGTGATGTTATGAGCAATGTTTGTCTCACAGTGCCCCATAGACCACACGCGTTTGTATTTTCTGACCTTTACACGACACAAAGAATACAAAAATTACGAATTTCTTCCGAAGTAAATCGAATTGGCCCTAAGATTCGTCACATATATATATACTTAGGTAAAATGGTTCAGTATATAAACTTTTTAAGGTAAGCCGGAGGACGAGGCGGTTACGAAATGCCCCCTTTGAGTTCATAGTAAAAGAATCGTTTCTATATAATTATAATATGGTTTTTTTATTTTTTGAGTACCAGCTTGATTTTAGTATGAAAAAAAACACTGACATAATTTGCCAACTTTAGTATATTTTTATACCATGCTAAAAATCCTTCATTAAAAGTGTAAATTCTTTCAGGAAGTAACCCAAAAAGATTGTCCAAGAATTTTGCGCCGGAGTCTCACATGGAGTTTTAAAACAAATGTAAATTTGCCTGCAACCTATAGATAATATGATAGAGTATATTGGCACTCAATTGGTTTTGTTGTGTCCAGCTCGTAAAAAGACGCTTTTATCTCTTATAAATAGAATTGTTGTTTGCACTGCAGAATAAAAGTCAGTTTCTCAAACAGACTTATCAAAAGGCATGAAAAAACCTTTAGTAACCCTCCATTGTCACCTCTGAAAACAGTTAACAATGTTAACCGTCTCCGTATAAAAATTAAAATTTGTTAAGAATTTTACAGATTTTTCTGTCACTTGTGTCAGGAACTTGAAGTTAGCCACATTGAAGAGATTTCTTTGTTCCACGATTAATGATGTGATGTCTCATTAAACCCTATTTAAAAATTAAAATTAAAAATTGTGCCTGGATATGAGATTTTTTTTCCCTGACAATTTGCTATTCCTTGCCAAATATTTATGGGACTCGCTCCACGGGTGGGAAACGAGCATTCGCTCATAACACAAAACCCGCGAGTCGTGATCACCTAAAAAGTTGGTGAATACGCTTTTCTCAATGATATCTATGAAACATGAATAAACAGCAGTTGCCTGAAATCACGAAATGCACCTTTAAGAAACTGCCGTACCAAAGCTCGAGTTAGGACTAGAGAGCAGCTGGTACAGGCATAGGGATAGACGAGTCTCTATAGCGACTATTCTGGGGAGGATCTCTCTGCGGCTCTCGATCGGAGAGAGACCACAATTGCGGATTTCAATGTGTGATGAGTTCCCTATCGATTGTACAAAGTGCATTGTGTTTGCCGTCGATTGTCAATTGTTCCTGCGATCGCTCAAACAGCCTTAGTCACTTTGGTCACGTTGGTTTCCTGCATATCCTGACATGCATCATGATATCCCGTCAAAAACAAAGAGAACGTGAATGGCACAGCAATTGCCGATGTTGCTAACAATAGTCATTTCAAATCTTCAGGATACGTCTTGAAATAATTTTGTTTTGTTAGTTTTATCTGTCAATTCTGGTTTGCTAAATATTGTATAATGGGATCATTTTAACCATTTCAGCATATGATGATACGAATTTCACAACGAAATCACCAACTCAATAATAACCCATAATTTCATTGATGAACTTCAAAACTAAATATCATTCTTTTAAACCTGAATATTAATGATACTTGATGAATGATGAGATTCAAACAAAAACTGAAATTACACATAACGATAAATGCACTTATTACTGCAGTGATACATTTAATGGTCGTACTAAGAGTTTAAAGAATTCTAATTTAAGCTTAATTCCTTTAATGCTCAATTTAAAGAAAATTCTTGATACATGATTATTTAAACTCTTGATACGACCATACCCACTCTAATATCGCATATTGAAGGTTACATTTTTAACTCTAATAAAACTGTAAAATGGGGATGGTTTAGGGTTGGCATGTCTGAACCCTTGGATTTTAAGTACTGATGATTTAGGCCCTAAACTTAATGCCGAGTACTGAATACGAATCATTTTCAATGAAATTGAAAGCAACCCCCTCCCCCACAAAAAAAACCTATCGTTGCGTCATTTATAGAACCCTTCCCCGTAGATGTTAGTTGTGTCAAATCGTGTCACTACACTAACCTATCTCCCACCATAATTTGATTACAGGAAACACTATTTCAACCTTTCATTTGCGGAGTTTCAAACATCGATTACTTACAAAGGGTACTGTTTTTAATAATTCAATATTCATTCAATATTGAATACTGAAATTTATTCAACAGTACCTTTTTAGTAAATCGAAGGTTGAACTCCGTCAATCATTCCCTAATCATTTTTCTTATAATTTAGGTGTTTACAACAAACATATTGGCAAACTTAAATCAAGAACTCAGTGTAAATCAAACATGGATGTTTAATCCAAGCGTTAATCAATTAAGATACCCGCGAGAGATCCCTATATTTTAAACAATTGCTTATCACAATACTATAATTATGTTTACTCGAATTACCAGAACAAGCCAAATTTGTAATATAATTGCTAAACTCTATAATACATAATCACCCGACCAATGTATGGATTCCATAATGAGTTTTTATACTTAACCAGTCTACGTGGGTGACTGGACCCGTTCAGAATGTCAATATGATCCATTTGTTTGACGTTTTTTCAAACTAAACATGCTAACCTTGGAGCCTTTCTCGTTATTTCCCGAAGGTTCATTGTTGCGAAGGTTCGTTATAATTATACGAAGGTTCGTTAGAAACGAAGGATCGTTTTTCTTCCGAACACGCGTTTTAGCATTCACTTTTTCCGAATCCTTAAAAGATTTCATCTATTTACGGAAATTTATAAAAGGGTTCCGCAATCCGAATCCTAAACGGGTTCGTTATTTCCGAATATTGAAAAGGTTCTGTATTCCGAAACCAATACCGTGTTCGTTATTGCGAATTTCAAGAGGTCGCTATTCGAATTTTGTTTTCACTTCAACATTGAGAATTGAATATTTTTTTTTTTAAAAAAAAAAAAAAAAAAAAAAAAGTGTTTTAAACACTTTTATTTATTTGTATTTCCAACTTGTTTTGATGCTAGTTATGAAAAGGCAAATGGCGGCTATGAGTTAATGTTTCATATGCTACAAAAAAAATACATTACCCACAAAAAAAAAAATGTGCGAAACAAGAAAAATTACTAACAATAATAATAGTAGTTGCTACGTATGTTGCAAATCGTCGGCTTCAACTCATCCCTGCATATACATGTTCAATCGTGTGCATTTCGCAATGTAAAAAACAAAATCGGTATATCGAACAGCCAGTGTTTTGGTTTTGGACACGAACCTTTTCCAATATTCTGAATAACGAACCCTTTTTGAGATCGGAATTGCGAACCCTTTTTAGAATCGGAATAGCGAACCCAATTTTAAGATTCGGATAGTTACCTTTTAAGATTCGGAATATCAACCTGCAGAATAATCAACCTTGGATCGACTCCTTTTTGAGGTCTGATTTCTGTGATTCAAATAAGTGACTAACAGCTAATTAAATGAGGGTTTTCATAAATATTTAAAAGTAAAATCATAATTTTATGTGGTATTAAAGTTTTGTTTTGAATAACATGGAATGCTAGCGCCGAGTCATTTCCACATTTAGTAAAACTGCCAGGCGTCTTCATGTTTGTTCTTCAAATCTTTTTAAACAAATTTGAAGAAAAACACATTCTGTAGTGGGGTAAAAAAAAAGCAAAAGGGGCCCGAATCAACCGTCTTTGTTTAATCTAGAAGATGATCTAATACTATTATTTACTGTCGGGCCACAGAAAATAGGGCCGATTAGAAGAGAAGGCAAGTTCTTTTCTATATTTGTTTGTCCAATAAACCTCAATAGGCGTTATACATGAGGACATCCATTTATCCTAGCTTTGTCACACACAGTGATTATACAGTATGTTGGACAAGCATTATGTTATGAATCAAAAAGTCGATTTGCCAGGCAAAAATAGGGCTTTTGTATGCGGCTAAAAACGACCAGGTCTAAAGCAATACTTTTTGTTCTATGATTAACATGGGCGTGTTAAGTTTAATTACAAAGTTCAACGAGAGATTTTAAAGCATCATTTGCGCATATGCAGTGATTCATATAGAATAAGACACTCAATAAGATTTTATACCTTGCTATTGCTACAAAAACTGTCTTTCAATAAAAAAATACGATGTTGATTTAATTGCAATATAAACACCCTGAATGTTTGTATTTGCTCAACAATACGCTAAATTATTCCAAACAATCACACCGTACGAAGAAACAATTCTAAACTTAATCTTTAAATTCCAGATAGGAGGAATTATTGACGGAAAGTTTTACAACATCAGTGCAAACTCGGGCTTGTCATTTTAGTGAAGAACTGATTATGATTAATGATTAGTCTAATGGCACCCAAACATAAATCCCCCGGGCTACGCCTCTGTTATTCATTTTGTAACGTAGTCGTACCGTGATTTTTGCTATTGAAAATAGGATGTGGGTGAAACCCGTCAAGGACTCTATTATTTTGCTTCGATTATTTTCTCTCATCTGGAAGCATAATAACTAATTCATTCTGAATACAAATTTTGAGTTCAGTCTGTTTGCCGTTTTGAAATTATATGTATAGGTTAAATGTGGTACTAAATTGCTCCATTGGACAGGGGGTGTTAATACACATGTGCCCGACCACATTTATACGTTTTGTTCATGAGCCCTAACATCCAAAGGAATATTTCTTGGCCTTGAATTTCACATTTCACTGAGCTAATGGAAAAAGATGTGAATCTTTCTTCTGATACTAAAGTTGCGATTTTTGATGGAGTTTAGTGGAGGGACGAGGTTGTCGATCGTGTCACCCACCTTATAGTCTCTGTTTCAAATCTACGCGAGAGTGTAAAACTTGATACTAATGCAACGAAAATGTACCAATCTAAATTATTGGTAATCTTGCATATAAATATACGCACCAAAGGGGAATTCTCCTGTGTGTGTTTTCTCAATTGTATTAAACATTATTAGTAGAGTGGCATTCTACTATAAGAAGCTCACTGCCGCATTTGTCGAATTTGATATCAAATATATAAAAATGAACTATCCTTTTGAATGACATTTAGCAATACGCATGCACCAGATGTTATTTTTTTGTTATTTTTTTAATTTTTGCTTTTGGTGCGTATTATTTATATCTCAAGTATTTACACTATGTCCTTTTTTCCAGCAACGCTATACGCCCGCAAAGTCTTGCGATACGTACAAAACGGAAAAAATCTTGTTTGCTATTTAGAGCTCTGCTGTTACCAAATCAAATGAACTCAGTTCACGCTATAAATTCGCTTTCTTTTTCGTCTCTATTCTTTGTCTGATAATTAATCATGGGCGTTTTAAAAACTATGGAATGGGATAACCCCCTTTTTTTCTTGCTCCCCCAAATTACTTACTCTAAATAAATAATTTTCACATGGACAAATTCGAAATCGACATTTATTATATAATTCACCCGCAAAGCACCTCACCGTTATTAAAATGTAAATATAGACTATATATCTAAATTCAGTTATCCTTGTGGATATATTTCATCGTCACAAGAGTAAAAGCCGTTAAAGAGCAACAATGTTTAGGAAACAAAATACGTCTCCTCTCTATAGTTTTTACTTTTTTGAAGGGGCCATTTTCGTGATCCCACAAGCCTCTTCCCCCGCTACCTAAAAAAGTTGGAGATTTTTATATCATCTGAAACCGTTAACATTAGCAATCCAAGCGTAACCTAATCTTACATGCAAATTCGGTCCGTATCGCTTAGCATTTTTAACGCTGGCCTATGGAACCGTGGGAAACAAGCATTTGCCAATAACCGCAAATCGTCAAGGTCGTGTATCCACTAAAAAGTTTGTGATAATGCCGTTGGGTCTAGAAATGTCTAGCTATGGAATGGGCTTTATAAACAACAACAATTAGCAAACTACCATCAGTACCCCCCGACCATCCCACCCCCCCCTCATAATCATAGAATCACAAGGACAAACAACTGTAAAATCTATACTGTCATAATTCTGAAACAAATGGCACCCCTGTAGTACAGTTTAATTGCCTTTTGGATTTCAAACTGAGTTTCAGGCATGTGAAATAACACCCCCTACAATACAGGACACAAATATTACAAGGGAGCTGAAAACCAGCCTAGGCATAGTCACCGCCATATTAGGATTCGCCTCGCTAATACCATGGACATAGAAAAATATTTACTGAAAATGTTTATAATTTTGAAAATGCCAGCAATTTCTATATCCTTTGGTTCAAATTTAGAATTTACCCATTATTTTTTATCACAAAAACGACTAGGTACAGAGGCTAACACTTTGTTTAAATTAACTGCATTCACCAAATAGTACACAAAAGCAAAGTGGAAAATGACAAGCATTACCTCTCTGTATACCAGCTTATCCCTTTGGTCAAATTGGGGAATCCACTGGTATGTATGCACTAAAGCGACTGGAAAAGAGGCTAAGCTACTATTTATAATTACTAAAAATTTTGCACACGAAAAGAACAGAACAACAGCCATATTTCCGTATCGCGAGCTCACATGCACGATAAGAAAAGAACAGAAAAACAAGCAATATTCCGTATCGACGAGCTCACATCCACTATTATTTCCCTCCATACAACATATGTTGCCAATTGGTTTGTGCCACCCGAATTGGCGTGGTTGTCCGAATTGGTTGTTGCGTGGTGTTTGCCGAATGGCTGTTGAGATATTGGTTTTTTTCCGAATTGACTCGCATTCGTGGCCGAGTGGAGCATAATTTGGGCCGAGTTGGTATTGCCAGTTGGCGATGGGCCGAGAATGGGCGATGGGCCGAGGTTACCTGTTACCCTTCACATGCAGTTTGTTCCCCACCAAGATTGGTAGCTGTGTGAGGGTGCAGAATTTTGCACCTACGAAGTCATTCGTAACTGATGTTATCATGTTTTTATTACATTACTCACCATTTACAGATGGCATTTTCCTCGCCTTCCTCCACAACTTTCTTCTTTAACATTGTAACTATATTTTTTCGTTCGTTTTTTGCCGCCTCTTGCTTTTACCTTCTTTTTTTTAAACTGCAAAAGCGTAAAGTGTCACAAAATTCACGTGCAGAGAAATGTCACCCCCCCCTCTATCGTTTATTTTGGTTTCTTCATGTCTATTTAACGAGGGCAGCTACTATTTATTTTAAACAGGCACCCATTTTACAGCAAATTCCCGATAGAAACAGATAGCTGCCTCGTGGATGTTTGTCTTACGAAACATTTTCACTGGGGTCCCGGATAATGAATCCCTGTCACGGTCACGGTCCGTCAATCACAACACTGACCGCACGTATCTTTGTACATCAATGAGATTTGTTCATAGAGTGAATGTAAAAGCCTTGGCTTTAATTTAAATTGAAATGGAGAACTCCCCAACGCATCAACTATCCATCAAAGCAGGCGTATCGCCCGTCAGGACCTATTGGGCCCAGACCCCATAGTTAGATGACGTCATATCCGTTCAAGCACCCTGCAACTTTTAAAGAAAATTCTGTATAAATTCAGCAAAATCCATTTTGTTCCCCCATTGGTACGTTCAATCAAGGAGGTATCATAGTATCTATGATACCTCCTTGGTTCAGACAGTAATCTAATAAGTCAGACAGAGAAGATCTCTCTGATAGTATAAACCAGGGGCGGATCCATGATTGAAAAATGGCTCAAATACCGGGGGGCTGAAGGCTGTAAGTTACTTGTCAAAATGAGCTAAAATGGCTGATTTTGCAAGATTTGCAGAATTACCAACGTGGGGCGCGCGCCCCCTGCGCCCCTCCGCCTTTCCCTGGATCCGCGCCTGATAAAATACTGATAAGATGTTTTGTCAAAATCCCTTGGACTGACATACGCGCGCGCACCTCCCCCTCAGGCTCTCGGAATGGCGACTTGCAATCCACATTGCGTCGTTTTTGGGCGGGGAAAGCGGCTTACATCAGTACGTGTCCAAGGGATAAGTAACATGTTAAACTAATGTCAATAGACTTGCCACTCTCTTTGTTCGAAATATCTAACCGTTACTGTAAGAATTCTTAAGGTACCACTACCAGAAATGTGCGAAAGTTCAATCAAAACATGACCGTTAATCCTTGTTAAGAGACATGAGGAGATTTCCAGAATAAGCACCCCCACTTTTTTTCTCGAACCCTGTTTTTTACATATTTGGAATGCTTACCATGTATTAGATCACATTGACTAATAGTACGCATCGCAAACCGAGGTGCGATGTTCCTCCTGCTTCACGCGTCCATGCCCCTTGTGTTCTTTCGTCCACATGGTCAACTCCTGTACTAGTTCCCCCCCCCCCCCCACCCCTCCGAATCGTTTTTTGCAAAATTTCATTGATTTTCAAACGTCCAGGTACTTTATTGCCCGACCTTAAATTCTACGTTTGATTATTTGGTGTTATAGAGAATGAACACCAGCGCGGTAGACTGCCGTGAGCCAGGAGGACAATCGCACCTCGTTGCGGCGATGCGTAATTCATCAAAGTTCGCGCCTACCTCCGGTATCTTGTTTGCGCTTACACACGAGGTGTGCGTACTCCTTTCAAGTAGTATTTTTATATCAACTGTAGTGTTGTTTTGCAGGCTAGTTTGTTCCCTACCTATTGTGTCTGGAATCAAATCTGAGACGTCGCCCTGCGCCGATTGCAGTGTGTATTTGCGCCGAGTGTAGCACGCAACAAAAGTACCATTGATCTCTGCTGTTTGGCCACTCGCGCAAACGTATGTAGTTTCAGGATGCCTTGTTATAGGTCAAGTACAGCTGTGCATACGCAGTCAACGCCCATCATTTTAGCGGCGAGTCTCAGATTTGATGGTCACAGGCCTAATATATTTTGCTGTGAGTTTCGGGGGCCACATATGGAAGTCTTGCCGAAAAAGACCACTAGATCTGTTGTCTTTGGGAGAAAAAACTGTTTTTGGAAAAGACAAAAAAAAAAAAGTGCCCGAATCCTCCTTTATCAAAAAAAGTTTTTGAATTCAACTAATCATTGATTTTACTTGGGCCTAATTAATATAATAATGATTGTTCATAGGATTTGGGTATGAACGTTCAATGTTATGGCCTTAGGGATCAAAAACGTCATACCAAAATCCTAAAAAATGAAAACTTTAGGGTTCCTTGTTTACCATACTTATGCTACTAACTATTACTACAAAATTAAATCAATAATATTGCGGACTGGAAATTGCATGATTTTTTAAACAAACTTTCGCGTTCGTCAAGCCAAAACCATGTATATAAGCTGTTTATACATGGTCATGTGCACATATTTGGGTTGGCCAATCGTGTACGCCGATACATACGAGGGGTAAAACATGAATGACGAACGCTTGTTATGCAGAGGGCTTAGCATTATAAGCGTTCATACCAAAAATCATACTTACCAGACTTTCTGATAATTTAGTTTATAAAATGAAATCATAATCACAATTACCTGAAATTGCTCGAAATGTGTTGTCCTCGGTTTGCTCAGTACAAACCCTCAAACAATAGACAGCAAAGGATTGATAGAAAGCACGTTTTTGTTGACCTCATTTTACTGTTTAATTTCATTTTACAGGAGCAGCACTGCTCGATACAAAGGACTGTAAATTACTGTACATATAACAGAGATGGGCCACTGAACAATTAATTGGTCACCCTCCATGGCCATTTCACCAACTGATGATAGCTTATCAACAATCCTCAACAATGGGCAGTGATTTCAGTTGCTGCTGGTTTAAGTGATACAGTAGTGTGATACTACAATTCCACAAAAATTCAGGAAAGAGTTCAATATTGCCCCTCCCTACAATTCGCGTCTGGACAATACAGTAAGTAAGTGGGTGAGGTGAGGCTGCAGAAATGAATAAAATCTACAGCCCGAAGTTCTGAATGTTTTATTTCCCCCAATTTTTTTTTCTTCCCCTAGTTTGCATGGCGGGAAAATTCACCTACTCTTTTCTTTCCCCCCCCCCCCCCCCCATCCCCAGCTAAAAGGATAAAATGGGATTTTGGCAAAATCGCAATTTGGGGTGGTAAAAAAACACCAAATTTGGGCAAAAAAATCAAACAGGCCAAAATTGGTTGAAAAAATCGGCAATATTGGAGTTGTCACATCCCTGACCCATACAGGCGACTATCGAGTTGTGAAGGTGGTCACGCCAGGCCCAACCTCTCATAGGTAGGGTAATGCCTATCTTTCGTTAACTTGTAAAAACAAGATGAAAGGGAGCCATTGCGCTGCGCTGAAACAAGCAAAGATGTGGACGTCCTGAACCCACATCACCCCCCCTCCAAGTTATGTGCCATTACGGAAAGGGTGTATAAGATGTACACAAACCTAGCAGATAAGCAGCCAGACAAAAAGAATGACTCAAATGAAGAAAGCTATATCCCATGATAAATCCGTCTATCAACATTTTGTGTGGGTCGCTATTCAGGCCACATTTCCAAATAAATTGGGTCCCGTTCGAAGTCACAATTTGAGCGCTCGTAATAAAGGACAGTAAATGTGAAGTCCTAGTGATTTGAAAAATGGTACCTTAATCATTTTTAAATTCTCTATCTTCTTTTACGTGTTTCAACTAAGGACTCCCAAAATAAATCATATCCAGATGAAAATTGTGAGTCTTGCAAAGTTTTGAAAACCAGCCAGAGATCGATCCTGGAAGATTTTCTCCGAGCAAGGATAATGTGTCGGGGTGAGAAAGTCGGCGATATGCCAATCAAAGTGGCTAGTGGGATACAACGATATCTTCTCTGATCATGCGCTCTTCTCGATACATTCATCATCCAGGTCACCATGAACATCAGACATTGCCAAATAGCGGCATGCCGCACCACTTACGGATGTGGGGAGTTTCAAGCACTTGGCATCAAGAGTGTACTTTAAAAAAATTTGTCATCTGTAAGAATTACAAAAGGCCACATAGGATTACTCTGGTCCGTATGTCTAGGAATCTGTGTGTGTATAGTGTGTTGGGTCTGTGTCAAAATGTTAACCTAATATATTGCATGCAGAGTATGAGTTTTTGTAAGCTGCTACGATGATGGAACTTGGTGGAAGAAAGGAAGGGCGGGGCGGGATGGGGTGGGGTGGATTGTTGGTGACCGTGGTGACCTCATGTAACTTTGGCCCCATTCACAAACAGCGGCCGCAGAAAACCCACTAGGGACCAAGGACGAACGCGATTTGTATTTTGTGTCGTCCTGCCACTAAGGCAGGAAGACACATAGGGATCACTTTGTCCACTGTAATCTGTGGATGTCGTTGTCTGGTGTTGAGGTCTGTTGTTGTTGTGAAAACAGGTTAACATTTACTTGTATAAGCCCGACGCGCGAAGCGACGCTCTTATAGCATCGCGTATAAACCTATACACATATTGAAGTCAGTATGAAATCGATGTCTGAACAGTTTAAAAAATACCCGGACCTTAATTTTATCCCCCTTTTCGTTCTTACCATTAACTCCTCCGGACTTATTAATCGACTGGAACTAACAGGAATTCGACATTTTTTTACACAATTGTAATTTAATTTGTATAGTCGAGTTATTAAACAAAC
>JAMKCH010023485.1:0-25329 GCA_023653785.1 Ophioderma brevispina
CTTGACATTTCACCACTTAATGAACCAGGTATTAAACCTCCAATTGTGTGCCCTTGTGTTTACATGTATTTTTACCAGTCAAACATCCATTATTGTGTCTGCATTTTGTAAGGTCTACAGTTGATGGTAAACATACACACACACGCACACATACTTTCACCAATGACCGAGGATGTATGTAAAAGGTATCTGACTTTACACGAGAGAACAAGGACACTCATACCTAAAAGTTAATCAGCAAACTGTGGACTTTTACACACAGATTTGACTTTTCACAGAAGACTCTGAATCTGACTGTAGACATTCAACTGCAGACCCCCCCCACCTATGCATTTTAACAATTTTGCAACTCTCTGGCACTCTGTCAACCATGGACGCCTCAAAAATTTGTGTCCACAGTTTACAGTGAAGAGTCAAGTGTGTAAATATTTGACCTGAAAATACACCCACCCCACACATAAACACACTGCTTACACAAAATGCCACAAATGCTTTATCAGAGCATATTACTCACTTTGCCCTCCTCTTTTCTAAGTCAGACGAGGCCAGCGCCTGTTGGTTGAGTTTACCAGCAGCGTGTACTAGATATCTACAGAATGGTTCTAGCTGCCTGATGGTGGAGTCTCCATCAAGGTCCTTGAACCATCCACTAGGGAAAGTTGCTGTTATCTGCAAAATTATTAAAGGGATAAGAAGAAATAATGCAAGAGATATGGAATGCATTTTTTAGCTTATAAATCAGGGACAAGTGTGTACTATTCGAGCAAGTATTTGAGCAAATTTGTCATATCGTCTCCTGCAAAAAGACATACAGCGACAGCATCTCAAAATCTACACTAAACAGCTGAATGTGGTTTACACCAGCGCAGAATAATAAAAAAATCAACAATGTTTTGTGTTTGAGGTAAACCTGTACTGGTCATGGTGTACAATATCATGCTTAAAAATCTGGGATGTTCACAGGGAAAGGATTTTTTGATCTCAAGTCGGAATTTTGATACACACGTACATAGAAATTACAGAATCAGATAAAAAGTACTGCCTTGTTGTTAATACACAGATTTCAAGCCAACCACTTGCAGGTTATGTTAGCATATCCATGCCAGTAGCAAAAATACCAAAATATGAATTTTGATGATTTTTTCGATGTTTTCGGATCAGCAAATCGCTGCTTATCCCTTTAAGTACCACATTGGTTTGGTTTTCAGAATACCTTAAAATGCACACAAAAATTAGGCACAAGAGTCCAGTTTGCACAAAACTCTGATACCTGCTTAAGTCATCAGCGCACTGAAAACTAATAATCTGGGTGGAATATATTTAGTGAAATAGGAAGGATAGAAACACTGTTCATGTGTGCCTGGCAATATCCTCATTGAGCCACACAAATGCAACATTATTACCTACCATCTGGGATTTTCCTATACTGTCATCATCGACATCCGAATTCTGCAGTTGACAATAAGAGGTAGCGATTTAACAGACCGTCTAGAGCACTTCCTTAGCGGTCCCGGCAACAATACGTGCCAGTAGCCAAGGTTATCTAGCAAACTGGGCAGAAAATACAATGTAAAATACAAAAAGTATTAGTCATTCTCTTTATAAAACGGTATTCTTACTTACTTTCTTTGATACACAAACACTTCAGTAAACTGTGCATCTCATTTGGAATAGGAATCACAAGGTCAGGTTTTGAAGATTGAAAATGTTGTTTTTTTTTAAAGATACACTGGGATATCTTTAGAAACGTTTGTACCAATTTTTTTTAAACCATTTTTTAAAATTTAGACTGCTCTCCCAATGTATTAAAACACACTGATTTGAATAATCTAAAACACCATCTTTATAAAGTACCAAGATGATTACTATTTTCTGTCATGCACGACAGAAGTCCACAAATGCCTTCTCTATAGATCGCATAGTACGACAGGCAAGTTCAAACATTATGGTTTTCTTTTCGACTTGTTTAGATATAGCATCTTTGCAAGAAAATCGGAATGGGCACTATAATACAATATTTGTTCATGCAAAAATACATCAGAATCAACTGGAACTTAGGAATATTTTAGGGTATCTGTTTGAACATAACCGAGTTTGGATAAAAAATGCGCCCATGAAACATTAACTTACTTTGACACAAGACAGACTTGCCCTCTGTAAAAATGAGTATGCTCCAGCGGATTGTTCTCACTCCTCTGAACTTTAAGCACCTAAAACAAACTTACTTCAAGTTTAACGTATTCGTTATCTTTTATTGGACAGATTACATTGGTAATGGTCACGGGGGGACACCCGGGGCACAAAAAAAAGTGTTTTTCACGTCACAAATCTTGTTTTTTTATGGCCTTACTCCGCATAGCGTCTTTCCCCTATATTTCTCTCCCAAATAAAAATACTGATCAACAAATAAAAAAAAACTCCGTTGGGGGAAAGGATGGAAAATCCCCCGGAAACAAACCGCGTATTGAGTATCGAACTAGCTACTACATGAAAACGAACATCAATTCAGATCAGTTGTGAAAATTTCCCCGTTTACAGCAAAATGCCCCCATTTTTAAGTAACTGCTTCACAAATTTTGGTTGTATAGCATTTTTTTACAATGTTACATAACAAAAGCTCCCTTTTTGATAAAATGGTCAAAAACTGCGTACAAATTTTCAAAGGATTTGCACACTGATTCAGATCACTGTTGGTAGGGGCAAGTGCCAGGGGGCAGTGAAATTGAACCTGACCCTGAATCTGGGTCCGAGCCGAACAACCATCCCTGAACCCCCGCATGGGGGGGGGTGGGGTCAGAGTCAAACTTTTCACAGGCTGTGATAGAATCAATCAGGAAATTCACTCGATGTTGACCCTACTTCTGGTTTTAAGTGACCGGGAAGTAACCGGGTCCAGCGTTACTACCATTACCCAGCTGAAGTCGCAAGGTGGTAGCCCCCGCAACATTGGTTCCTCCAAATCTCTCGGTATGTCTGGTTGACCTCTGGGGGTCGTTTACTACTCTGGCGACTAGTCGTATGATCTTAAAACCGTTCGTATCTCCCACGAACTGATCGCAGGTCACGAACTGTACTGCTCTGTTTCACAAAGACCTCAAATTTCTGCGATCAGTACGTAGGTCCAACGAACTGTTCTATACCTGCGAACAACCCTCCGGGGTGTTTCGTAGTCTATTTGAGGATTAATTTGCATAATTAATTGAAGAGGAAAAGCAAAGATAGAAAGGGGAGGGGAAAATGCTTGGTAAATATCCCGCTTGAATTACCGTTCTTTTTCATTACATCACATTTTAGATCAGTACATTACAAAATAACGGGTTTATTTTTCCCCGCCTGACACCATTTTTGATGGCGCCAACGCCCGTTTGTGGTTATTAAATCTCATGCTTCCCAAATAAAATAAATGAAAATAACAAGGTGTGTGTGAAAGTTGCATTAAAGATATCTTATACGGGTTTTGTTCAATCGTGTTTATAATTTTCTTATTTCTTTAGTCGACACAGACGAAATGCATAAAACGCTCCAAGTAGCTGATCACATTTGCCTGCTGATTACACACGCAGATAGTACATTTTACTATTTCACAGTATTTTTTATTACAAACTATTTCAGTATTTTTAACAATGAAACGTTTATTCTTTCTTTAAAACAATGTACACTGAAAACTGGGGAAACAAAAAAAAAAAAAAAAATATAAAACGACAGATAGGACAATTTTAGAGGCTACATAAATAGGTACATCGGGAGCTATTTTATACACGGCCGCCATCTTAACAACCCCAAATCCATATCTAAAGGGCGTTTTTTACCGTTAATAAAGCCGAGAAACACAATTTTTCTTTTTTTTTCTTGGCTTTAGGAGGGGTCATTATTTACGGCCAGGGGGGGGGGAATGGAGGCTTTGAGGGGGGAACCCGAAAAATTTTTGTAAAGAGGGGGGAACTTGAAATTTTTTCATCAACGCGAAGGGGGGGAACATGACTTCAATGGAAAAATCAGAATGAGTCAAGGGGGAACGTGAAATTTGTGAACCGGAAGCTAGGTGGGGGAACGCAAAAATTTTTGCCGAAACAAAGTTGAAATCCGCCATTCCCCCCTGGCATAATAATGACCGCTCCCTTAGGCTCAAGTTCAAGAAAAGCCAAGAAGTACGAGACAAAATGTGTGCCTGTACATTTCTCGTTATATTACCCAGAGTGGAATTAATAAGTAATGATTCAAACCTAACCGAAAATTGGTTAAACTTTCATACCTATAGGAAAATATAATTTGAAACCAAAAATTTCACTAACGAGAGATGGATTGTACACTCTGAAAATGGATGTAATTCTAGAGAATAAATACGGTGGAAAAATTAAGGGAAATTATCGTAAATTCTGTATACATTAACGGCAATTTCCCGTTAATTACAGAAATACGCCGAGTTTTACGTGAAATTCCTGTCAGTTCACATTTTCCTGTTGATTATGGGATTTCTCTGGCAGCATATATCACCCCCACCGATTCCCGTCCATTACTTTATAGCTGATGTTTTCCCACTATATCAACTAGCGGTTGCAACACTCAGAACATCCTGAAAATTTTAACCAACATGTATTAACAGGTGAACAGCCCAACAAATGTGTAAATTTTACCCATGTGTTGGGCAATGCATATTATTTTAGCATTTTATTGGGCAAATTTTGCCCATTGTTGGGTAAAACATGCCCAATCACCTGATATTTTACCCAAAAAATGGGTAAAAAATTACTCAACGTTGGGCTGTTCGCCTGTTTATACATGTTGGTTAAAAATTTTAACCAACCGTTCTGAGGGTATGGGTTGCAATCGCTAGCTGATTAACGGGAGCAGTCACCGAATAGGTTGATCACAAAGCACATGACACAAAAACTTTATTTTTATAGAGACATTAAAATTTTCTCCAAGCCTTCTCCTTTATTTGGGTGTTTTCATAATAAAGGTACCTATATCAGGCTGCATAAATTCACTGTTAAAAATTTGTCCTGTAAAAACAGCGGGCTCTGTATTTTAATCACCCGCAGCACTTTTGTCGTATTTTTACGGTGTTTCCGATTTTTTTTACACAGATTTTGTTTTTATAACAACATTTTTGCTGTTATTTTACGGCATTTTCAGCTTTATAATGGCAAAAGTGCAGTTTTTAAAAATAACAGATTTTCTTGAAAATCCTTCAAGTTTGCGGTCAGCTGCCAGCAACTTGATTTATTACTTATTACGTATTTGAGATTTTTACAAATATGCATATCCTTTGTTTAACCTAAAAAAATACAGATTAGAAATTTTTTTAATCTGTAACTCTTATGAAACAATTTGTATGCATATTCAAAATTAAATTTCCATGTATTATTACGAATTTCATTAATATAAAAAGGATGTTACTTTTAAATTAAAAAAAAACCAAAGCTAAAAATATAGAGACTTCTAACACAGTGATTGTCCAATTAGAATGTGGAGTACTGATTTATATAACCTTTTCACATAATTTTTGTGTTAATGACCACCTTTTTATTTTATAACAATTTTTATGCTGTAAAGTTCACTTTCTTAAAATAGTGGTATGAATAATGTTAAGTGTTTTTTCTTTAAAGTTCTGCTTGTAAAACGGGCCCACCGAAATTTGAAAACATGCATCGAGTGTTCATATCAATGCCAAAGCTTTACCTTTCCGCAACCTCCCCACTCAGCGCTCCGTGCTTCGCGGAGGCCAGAGGGCCCCCAATCCTGAAAATCTTCTTAAGCCAATGAGAGCAGTTGCACGCAAAATTGTGGGGCATAGGCCTACACTGTATATAAAAAGAACCGTAATTTTACGGACCCCTTAATGGGCGATTAACAAAATTTGCGAGAAGAAAAGTACGGAAACCCGTTAATTATCCAGGGGTTCTTTTATTTTTGTGGGTACCCGGGACTACCTCAGGGGATCAATTCACAATAATCAAGTTCTAGTTCCCTCTAGGGTATCAATTTCGTATTGGTTTCTAAGCATGTCAGCAAAAAAAAAAAAAAAAAAAAAAACGTGTTAGTGTGTCATTTTTCTTTAATACAGTAGCACAAGTGTTTTCTCGTATATATTACTAAGGATATTTATTGACGTACTGAAAAAAGGGTCCCACTTGTGGTATAAGTACAAAAATAGTTCCCTGGCGACGAAAAAAGAAAAACCCGGTTGTACGGGCGAGCGGACCTTTCGAGTAGGGTCGGTCGGTCAGGGAATTTTTTCTTTTTTTTGTTTCTTTAGGAGATCAAAATTGGCCTAAAATGTAGCCCCAAAATCTGAAAAATTCAAGAGAAAAAAATGAATTTTTTAACAAATTTTCTAAAAAAAATTTGCCAAAAATGATTAAAATTGGGCTAAAAACAGGCTGATTTTACCATTGATTTTTGTAAAAACTAAAAAAAAAAAAATATGCAAAACTGAAAAATCAGGGTCGGTCGGGCCCGTAAAAAAAAGGTTTTTTATTTTCGTTCGCCTTAAGGGTATATTTTCACAACACGGGTATATTTTTACCAAAAACTGGGTTATATTTTCACGGGAAGTTGGTCCCGTTTAGAGCCACTTTCAAACCCCTGGAACGAGGCAGTGGGCCAAACAAACTCCAGAGAATCCTCTGGGAAACTAAATAATTTTATATAAGCCATATAATAAAAGCGGATCATTTTTAGCAACAAATTTTCATATGAAAAAGCGATAACATTTTCGTAAAATAACGGTGAAAATTGCAATGAATTGACTGAAAATCCGTAAAATATGGTCAATACCCGTTAAATATATTGACGCGGTTTTTCGCACTTTCTTCACAATTACTGTTAATAACACGTAACGGCCGCGTCTGTAAAAATTATGGTTATTTTTTTTATTTTTTTTACAAAACTTTTGTTTTAAAAATGTTCCTAATGTTACAAGACTTTACCTTTTAAGTTATGGTAAATCCCCAATTATTCAATAATTCAACCGCTTATTACATTTGGAAGCAGAGAAAAAAGGGTAAACAACAGTGGCTAGAAAATCATTACTACACATTTTGAAATAGTAGTAGTTATACGCTGACCGTTATTATTTTCGTAATATAGGTTTTTTTTTAACTACTTGTTTAATGTTAAGAATATGAACTATGAAAACCGTCTTTAATATAAAAATGGGTTAAATAACGTCATAAGTAACTTCATTATCTTTCATTTTCCCTATTCATTTTGCTAAAACACCGCCCACTGAATAAGAAATTGGGGACATTAGGAATGTGCACCATAAAATATAAACAAAGTGGTTTAAACCTGGGTTAATTATTTTATTTTCTCACTTTTCCCTTTGTTTATTGCCTTTTCTCAAAAATTGTTTGCCTGAAGTATTAATTTTTTTACAACCACCGTGGTAACGTAATAAATCACAAGTTTGTTAATGATGCCACAAGCTACACCGTGAAAATTTTGTCAGCGGATTGTAATAACGTTTTAATTCTTAATATTGTTTAAACAAGTAAAAAACAAAAAAAAAGCGTTGAAGCTGAGATTTTACGCGTGATTTTACGTTCCCTGCAATGGTTTCGTATTTTTACGGCTCCGGTTATTTTACGTTCTTCACGTTGTGAGTCCCAGTGCCAGTCAAATCTCTGTTTTTTACAGGTTTATTTTTAACAGTGTACGGGTCGCTGCGCCCTTGCAAAAATTGCCTATACGTACTTAATGGGTTTAACCTTAGAATTTAAATTAATGATACTTATTTTGACAAATTTTCAGAGCATGTTTTGAGTGTCAACATGACATTGCTAAAAGAAAAGGTGATGACGTAAGCCGGAAGTTTGTGCATTCAGGTTATAAATAGTAGATAGCATCTAACGAACACATGCATGCTCCAGTTCCGGTGTGAAAGAAACTATAGTCCGGCGGGAGCCATAGTCAGACGGATGAAGAGAAAACGAAAGAGGGAAGGGACACGACTGGAAAAAACATTGGTCTCGAAAAAAATCTGGAAAATTCTTGAGTCGTGCTCCCCCCCCCCCCCCCCCGAGGCTCAGTCTGGTTACGCCCCTGCGCCGACTATAATTACTTCTACAACGGGCGAAACTTGGGAGGCAAAATTATTACTTCTCAAAATATTTGCAAGATCTCAGAATATTGAACCAAGTTAAGCTAGCCCTTATTTATTGTGGGACAGATACGTTTTAAAGGTGCAAAGAGATTCATATACATGCGACCACTCATTAAGATTCCATTCAATTTATCTGCTAAGAAATAACTTAAAATGAAAACACAAAAGGGGAGTTGTATATGCATATGCTTTAATTCAATAGAAAACATTAAGGCTGAATTGCCTATTTGCTCCTAATAGGAAATGAGAAATTCACAATTTTATACCCAAAGAAACAGTTCTCAGGCTAATTCTTTCATGTGAGATATTTGTTATTTTAACCAATTGCAAAAATCAGATTTTCCAGATTTTTTAAGGGACACCTGTTATTTGAAATTAAATTGTTGTGCCTTCAACGTGGTCGTACAGAGCCCGTCACCAGCTAAACGAAGCCCATGATATGCCATCCTCGTACGATGATCGCAGCCCACGATACAGTTTAGTGAAACAGTGTTACGTACTGCGTGGGATGCGATCAGTTGGAGTGAACTGTACGTACGTACTGTTTGTACGAACAGTTCGTACGAACATTCTTAGTGAAACACCCCCCTGTCACGCGTGAACAAATCAACACTATAATCGGGATATTCACAGGTTGAACGGCTTTTTTGATCTGAGTGGGATTTTGATCGCAGACAGAAATCACGATTAAAAAGTACTCCTTGACTGTAATACACGTATATTACGCGGATTCAAGCCAACCACTGCAGGTTATGATGGGCAATCTACACAGGCAGCGCAGCGCAGATCGGATCCATATCGGATCCAGATCTCGTATCCAGGTTGCGCCTACACGGGCAACGGGCCAAACTTAATCCAGATCTGCAACGCGGAATGGTGTGTACAGCTGGTTAGTGACGCTGCACTTTAATCGCTACTTTAGGTTACGAGTAAAGTATTCCTCGATTATCAAGGTTACGCGTAGCATTTGTACACTTTACCGCTTCGAAAGGTCGCTGTACTTTTCGCACTCACTGCGCCGTGTAGAGTTCTAAACGGTCTATCATGTTGGATAGGGTGTCTAGAAAACAGGGGACGAAAAAAGGGGATGGAAAAACGGTGACCGGAAAAACAACACACGATGATGGATCCATCACCGGTATGTCGTTTTCGTCCCCGTTTTCTGTCCCCGTTTCTAGATACCCCGGGGTAACTAGGAAAAACGGGGATGGAAAACGGGGACGAAAAACGACATACCGGTGATGGATCCATCATCGGTGTGTTTTTTCGTCCCCGTTTCCATCCCCGTTTTTTCGTCCTTTTATAACACCCTTTAACACCATAGAATCTACTCTACATTGTTTTATGGGTATTTATATAGAGTGCTAAATTTCCGTATTGCCGTCCTTCTTGGGGGATTACAACCGCCATTGTGGAGGTGGTCTCTTTTGTTAAACAATTATTAAAATTGCGATTTAGTTTTATCCCATTAAAATGTTAACGGGTAATAGTTCTCAAGCAATACTTGAATAATGTTAAATCATGCCTTAATCAATGCATGAACCTTTTCTGTTGTCCTTCCTGTCTCCCCTTTTCAATTTTTTTGTAATATAGTTTTGGTGTGAATGTACTTGGATGTCGATATACGTAATTCTCTCAACACCCTACATACCACCTACCTAAATACTAAATACATTATTGCCGTACGTGTTGTTACACAGAGATGCCAAATAAATCGGCTTCCCCCGTGCAGAAGTTATTTTACTCCGAAAAAGAAATGAAATGTAATCCAATTGATGCTTGAACAAAGATGCTACGACTAAGTGTGGCAAAAGTGCCGAATGCGATAAATGATTAAAATTGGTCGGGCCCCGCTTTTCGTCCCCGTTTTCTAGGATTACCCCGGGGTATCAGAAAAACGGGGACAGAAAACGGGGACGAAAAAACGACATACCGATGGGGGGGGGGTAAAGATCTTCATCGGTCTTCGGTGTGTCGTTTTTCGTGCCCGTTTTCCATCCCCGTTTTCTAGATTACCCCGGGGGTATACGTTATCTAGAAAAAGGGGACAGAAAAAAACGGGGGGCCGAAAAAACAACATACCGATGATAGATCCAGAAAAAAATTACCGTATCATGAGCCTTTAACACCATACAATCTATCTAACATGGTTACTGGGTATTATATAGAGTGCTAATTTCCGTATTGCCGTCCTTTTGGGGGATTACATCCGCCATTTGAGGATGGGTGGTCTTTTTTGTTAAACAATGTAAAATGAGATTTGGTTTTAGCCCATAAAATGTAACTGGTGGTAATAGTTTCACAGCAAATACTTGAATATTCATGTATAATTCCTGCCTTACTCAATGCCTGAAACCTTTTCTGGTTCCGTTCCTGTCTCCATTTCAAGTTTTTGATAAGTTTTGTGCTTGTGAATGCTCCTTGGATGTCGAGTTATACGCCATTCTTCAACACCTACCTACCAATCTACATACCTAATTACCTACATAACCTACCTAACTTCTACCTACAGTATTGCCGTACGTGTTGTTACACAGATATGCCAAATAAATCCGGCCTTCCCCGTGCCGAAGTTATTTTACTCCGAAAACGAATCACATTTAATTCAATTGATGCTTGAACTACGATGAATACGACTTAAGTGTGGCGGCTATGAGTTGCCTGAAGGCGATAATGAATAAAAGTTGGTCGGGCCCGTTTTCGTCCCGTTTTTCGTCCCCGTTTTCTAGGATTTACCCCGGGGGGTATCTAGAAAAACGGGGACGGAAAACGGGGACGAACAACGACTACCGATGAAAGATCCTTCATCGGTCATGTCGGTGTGTTGTTTTTTCGTTCCCCGTTTTCCATCCGTTTTATAGATGACCCCGGGGGTATCTAGAAAAACGGGGACAGACAAGGGGACGAAAACGACATACCGAGGATGGATCCAGACAAATGACTTATCATGAGACTTTTAACATCATAGAATTCTATAGCATGTTTACAGGGTATTTGTATAGTCCTAGAGTGTTAAGTTTCCGTGTTGCCGTTTAATGAGCCTGTCCTTGTCTTATGTAGGATTTTTCCTTTTTCTTGGAAAGTTCTTTCCAGTCTGTCAAAAGGACAAGCGGCGTGAATGGTATTCAGCAGCCGATATACGCCGCTCACCGCTCCAATTAAACCAACTCAACCACCATGTGGCCGTACGTGTTGGTGTTAGACAGGGATGCCAAATAAATCGGAACCCCCCTGCACCCCCCCACACCCGGTGCAGAGTTAATTTACTCCGAAAAAAGAATGAAATGTAATTCAATTGATGCTTGAACTAAGTTGAAGATGACTAAAGTGTGGCTAAAAGTTCTTGAATGAATAGAATGGTTCGGGCCCCGTTTCGTCCCCGGTTTCTAGATTACCCCCGGGGGTATCTAGAAAAACGGGGGACGAAAAACAAACACACCGACATGACGATGCAGGATCTTTCATCGGTATGTCGTTTTTCGTCCCCGTTTGCTGTCCCAGTTTCTAGATTACCCCGGGGGTATCTAGAAAAAGGGGACAGAAAGGGGACGAAACGACATACCAGGTTGATGGATCCATTTCATACGGCTGTGCTGTTTTTCGTCCCGTTTTCCATCCCCGTTTTTGTTCCCGTTTTCCCTAGACACCGATCTGGATCGTGATCTGGATCTTGGTGATTCGCATCCATCGGATCTGGAACTGCGCTCCGTGTAGATTGCCCCTATGTTTAGCACATCTATGCTAGTAACAAAATACCCAATTACGGATTTTGATGATTTTTTAGGTTTAGGATCAGCAAAATGCTGCTTATATCCTTGCACTAGTATTGGAAATCAGCATGGCTTATCCTTGCACTGAGTATTTGACAAATCAGTTGCTTATCCTACACTGGATTGAAATCAGCGGCTATCATTCCACTAGTATTTTGACAATCAGCTGCTTATCCGTGCACTAGGCTTGAAATCAGCTAGCTGCTTATCTTACACTAGTATTAAATCAGCTGGCTTATCCTTACCCCCCAAAAAAAAAACTTTAGTATTTGAAATCAGCTGCTTATCCTTGCACTAGTATTTGAAATCATTGCCTTCACTAAACTTAGTATGAAATCAGCTGCTTATCAATCTAAACTAGTAGTTGAATCAGCTGCTACATTGTTTTGCCCACTAGTATTTGAAATCAGCTGCTTTATCCTTTACATAGTATTGAAAATCAGAGCTTAATCCTTGCATAGTATTTGAAATCAGCTGCTTATCCTTACACTAGTATTGGAAATCAGCGTATTCCTACTCTTGTATTGAAACAGATGCTATCCGTATACACTAGTATTTGAAATCACCTGTTATCCTTCCACTAGTATTTGAAATCAGCTGCTTATCCTTACTCTAGTATTTGAAATTCGGCGCTGATCCGTACATAGTATTTGAAATCAGCTGCTTATCCTTACACTAGTATTTGAAAATCAGCTGCTTATCATTACACTAGTATTTGAAATCAGCTGCGTATCCTTACATAGTTATTTGAAATCAGCTGCTCATCCTTACACTAGTATTTCAAATCAGCTGCTTATCCTTAAACTAGTATTTGAAAATCAGTTGCTTATCCTTACACTAGTATTTGAAATCAGCTGCTTATCCTTACACTAGTAATTTTGAAATCAGCTGCTCATCCTTACAAACACCATTATTTAAATCAGCTGCTCATCCTTCAATAAGGTATTTGAAATCAGCCTGCTTATCCTTACAATAGTATTTGAAATCAGCTGCTCCTCCTTACACTAGTATTTGAATCAGCTGCTTATCCTACACCACTAGTATTGGAAATCAGCTGCTTATCCTTACACTAGTATTTGAAATCATCTGCTTATCCTTACACTTAGTATGTGAAATCAGCTGCTTATCCTTACACTAGTAGTTGAGAAATCATCTGCTTATCCTTACACTAGTATTTGAAATCAGCTGCTTATCTGACACTTGTATTTGATTTCAGCTGCTTATCCTTACACTTGTATTTGAAATCAGCTGCGTATCCTTACACAAACTATTATTTTAAATCAGTAACTTGTAACTTCATAGTATCTGCATTGATTTGCTGTTGGTGTATTTCTACTTTCGAGCAGGTTTGCTCCCAAATCTACCTTTTTTATACACCGATATATTTTATGACGCGTTTTGCCAAAAAAAAAAAAAAAAAAAACACAAATGCATAGATGCTTTCAAAATGCCTTGTTTTAATGTTTGGTCACACTTCCCTGACACACAAACCCAAACTTTAGGTATGCCTCTTTGATCTTTGATCTGCGAGTGCTGGTCGATTGTTTTCGTGGCAACCAGATTACGAAATCGAGAAATTCTTTAATAGCATCTCTCTGCTTTCAAATACCTATAATTTCTTCCACTGCACATTTACGGATTCCTAACAGAGCCTGATGGGTTATACGGAATTCTTGCCCTGGGTAAAGGATCGTAATGAGCACAGCATTTGGTGAGTGTTGTGTGCATCACCGCTCCTGAAATCTGTACAAGAAAAAATGGGTCGTTCGTTAAAAAGGTAGATATCAATACCTGAAGTCTAGAATGACCTTTGACATGACTATGCATGTCCGTCTGATACCATTCATAGTTACACACCTAATGTAGTTCGTCTAAAGTCTATATGGCCTCGTATGTGACCCCAATAACCCTTTAATGACCTTTTTACATTAACACATATGCACCCTATGGCCCATGTTACCCATAAGCCGCCACATCGTCTGTGATGTTACCACCAAGTAATTGGAAGAAGAAACTGTTGATGCCGGGTCTTTGCACTTTCCAGGCTATAGTTTTTGGACAGATCTTTTCTTTTAGACAAACACGTGCGTTGTCTTTTTTGCAGTTAAATCTAGTTAATGCATAACCCTTTGTTTTTGTCACTTTCGTACCCACCACTACATCTAATGCATAAGGAGAACCTCTAAGGATTCCTATACATGCAGTCTGCATGCATGCTTCCAGTACGAGTGACAGCAAGCGGAGATCTTTGTCATGTCCAGGCCAGTTTTCAAAAATCTTGAATAAGCAAGTTGTGTCTCACTTTATTTCGAAAGGCTTTGGTAAATCTTAACACGCGAAAACGTCTTTCTGCATTCCACTGCTCTCTCTGTCATGACTCTTAATACAAATGTGGCAAACTGTATAGGTTATCTATATATTGGTCGAGCTAAAGGTTCCTGGTGGGAAGTGTGGCTACCTGGGAAGCAGAACATGACAACGAACCTGCACTGTTGAACAAAATTAATCACGTTGTTTAATAAAATTTTATACAAACACTGTTTACCTGGTCCTCGCTCAACTTGTTTAAAAATTAAGCAACCTTGGGTTAAAAAATTCTTATCACTTGTTTAAAGTTTAAAAGCATATTTTTAAATTTTTTAAACAGTTTGTTAATGTGACTTTTTAAAACAAGGTTGGAGCGATGACCAGGGTAAACAGCAGTTGGTTAAGATTGCGAGTTGTTTAAAAAATTGTGGTTTAAACTTACAACTTATACAACCTTGTTCAAACAACATGTTATAACAACAACTAAACAATGTTGTTTAAACCTTAACACGTTGTTTAAAACTTAAACAACGCACTTTAAACAACCCTCTTTTTTTAACAGCAATTTTTAAACAGTGTTCTAACCAGTGTGTGTTTGGGAAAAGCACCACTGACATTGGGACATCTCTTGGTCTGCACCAGTGTCGTACCGACCGGGGGGGGGGGGGCCGGGGGCAAAGTTCACCCTCTGCTCGAAAAAAAAGCGGTGACGATATGACCACCAATATGCCCATTTTCCAATCCCTCTTTTTACACAGGGAATTTTCGACCCATTTCAGCCTAATTTTGGGCAAAATTAAAGTAAATTCGGCAATTGCGACTTAATTGGAGCAAATCACCGGGACGACTTTCTAATTTTCCCCCTCTGGCGGGACGACTTGGAAATTTGCCCCCTCTGGATTGACTGCCGCGGTACGCCACTGGTCTGCACACTGTCGAATCATATTTGAGAACCACTCTGTTTGGACACGATAAGACGTACTTTTGGTATTTCCGCCGCGGGACAATTGAGATATTATGTAAATCATGTTAGGCATGACTCCGACTGCCTGGGTTCTATTGACAAAATGTTGGGTCAAACATCTTAACAACCCATATGATGCGAATCATGCAATTACCCCTGGCCAAGGTAACCGTACATTTATTTGTTACAGATAAATGTTCAGTCTCCTTGGCCAATAATAAGGACAGTACACATCACTTCACTTGACCGTTACCATTTTTCATATCACAAAGAAATTATCAAGGACAATTACGATTACATTAAGAGCTATTAAGAGTATATAGGGCTCATGTTCTACCATAGAGTACAGGCCTCATGATAACTGCCGCAATTCTACCATACCTCTATGCTCGTAGGCTTTCATGAAAACTGGTTTGCATGTACTAATCTTCATTTCTGCTCTGAAACCGGGGCACTGATGATTTCGCCTTTCATATTTGTGACAAAAATCTGTGCTGGCTGAAACGAGAATGCTTTATATTAGAATTAGTTACAAAATAATTTATTTCAATTTTTTTCAATTTTTTACCGATTTTGCCCACAAGTTATTATATTTGACGACGAAAGGCAAAATTTTCCGACATATTTCAGTTAATGGGTGTGTGTGTGTGTGTGTGTGGGGGGGGGGTGTCTCACCCACCCACACCTCTCTCTATAGGAACGGCCCTGCCAATGATCATCACTCAAATATATGTAAATTGCACCACGTACTTGTCGTAACTAACCTTAATTCTTTCTTTTTGAACGCCCGACGGAGGAAAATACAATTCGTCTCTAGAAATAAAATGAAATAGAAACAATAACAATGTAATTTGCTGCCGTTCTCGTTTGTTTTCGTTAAAAATGGGAAATATGCACGCTAAGAATAACTGTATGAATCAAAACAGGACATTTTTGAAAAATACAAAGGCTGGAAATATACAAAGCATAAAACATGACGAACTAGAAAAAAAATACACAAATAGGATTAAAACATGTTCAAAATTTGATTGCCAGTACTGTTTGACCCCATGCAAATTGGCTCTTTTATTTTAGAGCAATTTTAAGCAGTGGCGACACAAATTTGACAACTGTTATGGGTAGGGACATGCAAGAGCTATTTCCGCTACAAAAAATCAGATAAATCCATTGCGGGAATCTTGCCATAGGCCTACAAAGGTCATGATTTGTAAGTTATAGCGCCCTCTATATGCCGATTCTCCATAGAGAGACATGTTAAAATAGATTTTAAAGAAAAATCACATTTTCCCGCAATGAAATTTCGTAAAATGTACACAGGATGAAGTCAGTGGTACAAATATTACAAATTAGTTATCAGAAGTGTCTCGCCGTTAATATTTTTTGTTTTATTCTGGTTTGCCATAATAAATGAGACCTTCAAACAGCAGTATAGTTATGTGACGGTCTCCGGGTTTCGCGATCACCTGGGTTTCGCGATGCGTGTTTGTGAACCAACACGAACTTTGAATGTTCACTTAATTGAAATTCTCGTGGTCAACCCACATTTGACCCGTTTGAAACCCGTGTTTTGACCTTGAATGACCCCTGATGACCTTTGATCCACTAACCAATACAAACTCGGTCTTCGGAAGGTAAAGGTAAACCCACTGAGTTTCAGGAACGTGTGACCCTCGATCTCCGAGAAAATAGACGCGGTAGACAGACCTCCGGTACAGATGAAATGTACAAATTATAATTTGAAACTAAGATTGTAGAAGTAATTCGACAATAATACACTAATAAAATTATGCTCTGTTAAGAAATCAAGAGAAATACATAACACGTAATTAAGAGAGCCAATTCATAGATATGAGTTGTAATTCTTTTGTTAATTTTAGAGATATTTCATTTTAAATTACAAGATGTTATTAGCATAGTCAATGGGGGGGGGGGGGGGGGGGGGGGTTTTTTTTTTTTTTTTTTTTTTTTTTTTTACGTTTAACTTGAACAATCTACATTTGGAATCCCAAACCATCAGCTCAGTTTATTGACATTTCACGACTTCAGTTTTTAATATGAAACCAGGTAGAAATGCTTTCAATCATGAATATGCTTTGGAAGATCGTTGATATGATATAAAGCATAAACAACAGTGGCCCTAAGATTGAGCCTTGAAGGATACTACAGATAACCCCTATTACTGGTACTGATGTCATCCAGATTGTTTTTAAGTTTAGTTCCGTTTGGACTTGTATTTTGTTGGGGGGGGGGGTGTTGTGAACAAATGTTTCAAGTGTACGTTTTCCCCGCACTATAAGATGGCAAAACGTTCCTTTCGACTTCTAATCCTTCTCCTTCGTACCGACCTTCCACACTACCGAAAAAGGTTGTGAAAGACAAAACATATTTTTTCTTGACTGGAACTAAAGCTGTAGTTGTAGGATCTGTATGGCTGTATAATAGCCATAGATAGCCATTTTTTATGCATGAAACACCATAACTTCGTACACAGCCGACAGGCTATACGAAGAATACTTTTGGCCACAACATACCCTTTACGGATTGAAAGACTGCCTCCCGCTCCCACAGTCCATCCAAGATTGTAGAACAAACGGAATAACTCTGGAATCTTTTTACGAGGATGATCCTGTTAAAAATAGAAATGAACAAATCAATTCCTGCCAATATGTTCAAGCCATTAAACATTATATGTCAAAGTTAGGTCGGATTAACTTTTTCAGATCCCTGGACCCGGCTGACATTTAGACCTCATGCCCGCCTAGCTGCCTCAAACATATTGAACTATCGTGCAGTGCGAGGTCGCTAAAAGACGAGGCTGGGGGGAGGGGGCGGGGAACCCTTTACATTTTGCTGAAAAAACTCTTGTACTGTCAGTTGGTATGGTGTGCTGTAGGAGTGTTTTTACTTCTCCACGTACCAGATTGGAAGGAGAGTTATTGGGTTTAAATCACACCCGCACGCCTCAAAATCAAGTGCCCGATGTAAAACGGAAATAAATGCTACGAAAAGATCGGAAAAATACCCTAAGCGTCGAAGACCATGGTTGAATTAAAGTTAGGGCCTAAGTAACGACCCTATAAACGTTGAAGCTTAACATGAAATGGTACCTTTTTCTGAGGTCAACCTTTTTTTAAGACTGTTTTTCTGACTAGCATATAAGGCCTAATGGCCCCGGGAGTATATCCTTTTCACTATTCTCGTTCCTTTTTTCGTCATTGGGATTTGGGTGATGACCCGATTTTAATATCATAATTAAGTTTGAAAATGATGCGAAAATATTAAAATTAAAAAAATCATGAATTTTGGGTCAATGATGGTCCTTTGAATTAGGTGGCGACGGAACCGGGAAGGGTGGGGGGGGGCGGGCCCAACCACTTTTTTAAGGGAAATTAGTATACATTATTCACAACCATTTCTCAAGGTGATCCGAGTACTGTGAAGTAACCTGTTACATAGCCGCAGAGTACCCATGCGGGGGAAATCATTTACCTAGATACACACTCAGGTGGCCTAACTTCTAGTCGCCCTGAGGGAGTACCTGCGTGGGTACTCCCCTGCAAATGAGCTTGAGGCTCTATGTGATCATTTTAGTAATCTTTATTTGGTCAC
The DNA here is from genome assembly GCA_023653785.1 of Ophioderma brevispina. NCBI lineage: Eukaryota > Metazoa > Echinodermata > Ophiuroidea > Amphilepidida > Ophiodermatidae > Ophioderma > Ophioderma brevispina. Next base: position 18,758 of record JAMKCH010023485.1, read on the forward strand.
CTGTTTAATATATTTTTACACAACCTGTCATATATAGGGGTTTTGAAGAATGCTGAATTCAAATTTAAATGCTACTAAACTTGAAAATGTCTGAAGGAACAGACAACAGTAGAATGTTTGGCGCCCTCTCTGGGCCAAAGTTGCTGCCTTCTAGGCAGCCGGTAGGGGAAGTAGAGCTGCAGAGTTTGTCCACTTGGTGGCCTACATAGGTCCTGGTAAGTCCATCTAGCAGGCAACTGCAGATGGAACACTATAGGATGAGAAAACATAGCTATTATACACCCAGTGGCTTGTGTACTTGTGGGCTAGGCTATGTCGTAGGTACTGCATGCATCAAGGAGTACCCTACGAGTAGGCCTACACATGGAGTAGTCTAAGCTCTGGGTTACACCATTAAGAACGTGCCATCTAGGAGTGATTGTGAGCATAATATCGGAGTATACTTTTGAAGTATATTGAGTAGCCGCGGAGTACCCACCAATATGGGCACTACATCGCCGGCCGTAAATGTGGGGGTAATCATGGTATATACATGTGCAGTACCTTAACCACTATTCACACCATGCGGGAGTACCTGCTTGGGTACTCTCACGCAAATGAGCTTTGAGCTATTTGATTTTAATTAACTTAGCCATTAACACTTTGGTCATCCCTCCTGTGTAGGCCCCCTAATATTATTTTTACACAAAAGGTCAATAGGGTTTTAGTTGGATACTGAACTAAAATAGATGTTTACTATTAATTCTTGATTGAAAATGATCAGAATGATGGGTTGGGGTAAACTACACCACATGGAATAATGGGTCAAGTACTGCCTACTAACAGCCGGTAGGGGAGTACCTGTGAACTGAGGTCTCCCTAATAGCTGCATAGGTACTCCCACTAGCAGCAATTCAGGGTACACTTAGGTCCTATATGATGGGTAGGCCTACTGCCAAGTAAACATATAAACTGTTGTGCACCTTCCTGCGGCATATCGCAGTATTAAGTTGACAGTTGTAGGTAGGCTACTGCATCACTCAGTAATGCATCAAGGGTGCCCTGTAGAGTCATATAAGACAGGTTCCGACCGGGGGGGGGGTTCTTGTTGTGTTGGGTACCCCCATGCCTCGTTCGCAAAAAGAGGACTAGCTGCTAATGCGGGACTACCGCTAGGGTACCAAATTCACAATAATCGAGTTCTAGTACCTGCTAGGGGTATCAAATCAGGTAAATTGTGACTGGCTCATTGAAACACATGGAAAATAAACTTTAACAGTCATAAAATAACCTCTTGCAGTGTTACGTATTACAAGGTTTATTTTCTCATCTATTGGTTCTTTAAAAGTATATTTTTTTATTCGCGCATTGAAAGCCGGTCCCTGCCTAGGGGTACTAATTTTACCGCAAAATTTCAAGTGTTAGGGTATATTTTTCAATTTTTCAAATACCGAACGGGTATAGGCCTATTTAACTGATACTGGTCCCGTGTAGGGGGTAAGATTTTCCCTGAAAATTGGTCTCGTTAGGGTTCACTTTCAGAACCCCTGAACGAGCATGGGGTACCAACAGCCATGGTACCCAAAACTTTGAGACCCCCCCCCGTGGCCGGGTTTCCAGACTTAACCTTATCGTCGTGGTACACTGTGAGTAAGAGAACTAGTTTGTGGAAGTCGGGTTAAACCTGGTTTTAACCTCGCTACCTTACAAACACGGAGAATAACATCCTTACCTCTTCATATTCGGCCATACTGTTACTGTGGCATTCCATGAAATGATAAATTGGATTGTAATGGATTGCAGTGTACAATACCACTTTAAAATTTATAGGAAGTAGGCAATTAGGAAAATTCTCGGTGTATTTTCAGCGGGATTCTCAGCTGGTACCTTGAGCTCTGTTGCAAGTGACATAGCTAAGACAAAGTGTATCAGTGATTATAAACATAGAGGTCATTGATTTAATTAACTGTCAGCTCTATATGGGTCGAAGCCAGGCATGTTGGTGGGTATCACCTGGGGGGGCCAAGAGCATTATAAACCAGTGCTACCTCATACTATGACATTCACGAAAATGTATGATGGCCATTCGTAGGGGTACTTAAGCGATCTAGGGTTCTCGCAAACTTATACAGGGGTAAAATTGAAAAGTGGTCCAATGTGTTGAATCATACACCAAAATGTTCGTATGATCGCAAGGATACAAAACTGTATAGTTTGTGTCTATCTCTGACTTACCCTTAAGGAGTTATATGAGCTGAAAACCGTTATTATTGTAGGTCCCAAGTTCAATTTTTAGCTTCTACAGGGGGTCAAAATACAAAATGTTAATTTCGTGGAAATGGTCCTCATATTATTTGTATGTCATTACAATTAAAATAATGAATAATTTTGGACCATCTGCATGTGAAATTAACAAGTTACGCAACTCATTATTACTACCCCTATAACCCTATAGGGGCTGGGGTTATTTTGGGTAACTTGGTACTATACTTGTACATTGTCCAGACTATACCTTATTTTACTTGTGATATACTTACAATTAATAATGAGACCATTTTTCACTTGAACTTGAAGCTGTTTTAGTTTTGACCCCTGTAGAAGCTAAATTTACCTTTGACCTATATTAACGGTTTTCAGCTTATATAACTCCATAAGGGTAAGTCAGAGATACAACAACTATACATTTTTTTAATCCTGCGATCACACGAACATTTTGGATGCAATTCACACATTGGAACCCCTTTCAATGTTTACCCCTGTATAATCTTTGCGAGCGCCCTAGATCGCTAAGCTACCCCTACCGACTTCCATCATACATTTTCGTGTTATGTCATAGTTATAGGTAGCCCTGTATAAATGCCTCTTTGCCCCCCAGGTGGTACGCAATCATGCTACTTCAGACGGTCTGGCTCATCCACTACTACTCGAATACTAAAAGTCCTAATTAGTGGTCATATCTTATTCCAAATTTATACTAAGTGAAATCCCCCAACCGATTCGACTAATTCGAACTCATTTATTTTAACTAAAGTGATTTGAAATGTCGTAGACTGTCTAAGTACTAAATAACATTGGGCGGAATCCGGGGGTCCAAAAATATAATTAAAAATTGCTTTCCTCAAATTTCTCTCTGAATATAAATGAACGACTGTGTCTGTGACCCGTCGGAACGACTGGTTTTCTATGGCGTGATCAACGGGATGGCAACCATACCACGAAAAGATGAGGACAACTGACCTCAGTGAGGAGGACCACTGAAGCCAGAAATGGCTACTTGCCGAGTTTTCGTTGTCTGAGACGCAGCATCTTTTTTGGCCAGAGGCCTTTATAAATGCCTCGTTGTTTTAGTTACAAAAGCAAACAATATGTTTCCAAAATGTGTCCTATTTGTGTGGTAAGTTAAAAGATTGCAATTTTCACGAAATGTTCTTTCCTGCGTGACTACTGAAGACGGGGAGCAGAATTCCACAGCCTGTCACTGCTTCACTCCATAAATTCACATGTTTCAATATTTTGTTTCAAGTATGATTTAGAGCAGGATTTAGACTAAATAGTAGTATCATATCGGTATATATGTTGACGTTATATTTCTTGAAGTGAGGATGTTATTAAATTTACTATCATGTTCTCTTAATTTTTGATGTTTTGCTGTTCAAGTTAAAGTTTTTTCTGATGAAGTTGCCGGTTCTGTCTCGTTTTTGTTTTTTCAAGTTGATGGCCCTAATATTATGGAAATAGCCTCCTTTAAAGGGCCTTTGGGGACCGGTGGGCTTCACTCCCCTGGCAGGGGGGACGCGCATGACCGTATACCCTAATCAAATTACCCCCTTTCTCGGTCCAATTTCAAAGGATAAATTAATGACTTTAACCCCCTTTTTTCCAAATCAGGACAAAATGGTACTTTGAACCCCCTATTTTTCCGATTCCGATGAACATTTGCAAATTTACCCCTATTTGTAAGATTCCGAGGCCAACATTTACAAATTTACCCCTATTTCACCATTTCAAGGAGAGGCTTTAAAATGTTTTTCAGCAATTAACAAGGCACACATAATTAAGTAGTACCCCTGTAAATAAATTAGGGCGTACACACTGGTGTTTTGTTGAATACTTGACACCCGTCCCTGTGTAATTTACATGCAACAGTGCTAAAAAACATCGCTGGCGTGGAAGGACGATTTATAATTTCTATTGTCAACCCTATTTACTAATAATCCATATGAATTCTGGTTTTATAAGCTTCATCCTTTGGGCTGCATCGTGAATACCCTGGTACTTTTCACCAAGAGTTCCAAAACTGCCGAATTCAACAACCAGACTCATGTCACTGTTCATTCACATGCACGAAATTCGAGATCAAAACTAGTTTACAAGAAATTCTATACTTCCCTTGTACTCGGATTGTGGCCTCAGGTTGATGGTCACAGTATGCGCATTTTATTGACCTTGATTCTAATAAAAATTCCTCAACACTCCAAGCATTTTTGACATTGCCCGGAGAGTCCCGTTCTGATCAGGAGCCATTTTACACAGTTGAATGAATCCTTCGTCACACGCACAAGCTACGCGACGACTGCTTCACGTCTCTTTGCTCCAACGGTGCACGTTCGTGAAAGGGACACGCCCTTAGGCTAAACGAGCTTAGCTGCTGTATTCAGAGACACCCGTGGCTATTCTAAAATTTCCGGGCATCGTATCTGCGGGATCTACGGCTAAGCACTATACAGAACGGAAGAAGAGGCACACCGGATGAGTACCGAATGGGATAAGTTCCGGAAAATCATATTTTTTCTTGTGGATTTATTTGGTGATCTTTCCTGTGGGATCGGTAAAATGATGCCCGGGAAGCGTTGGCCTATATTAAACCACAAGAACCCCTTTTTTTTTAATTCGGAAATTTATGCGATAAAACACCCCTTTTTTTCCTCATTTCACGGACATTTTGTCTCCGCGGACATTCCCTCAAAATGACCCCTTGTTCCGCGATTTTGGTAACAAGTCATGTGGTCACTATTGGTAGTTTAGTGAGCCCCGGGCTTTGGGGCTACTCTTTGTACTCTATGGTTTATAATCCAAATTCCAACTTCCAGAAGTGTCATATTTTTCTATCCCTGTTACATTTGAAGGTGCACGAGAGATTTTCACATATCAGGTTTCCCTTAAAATCCCTTAAATGTCCCTGATGTAAAGCTTTCCATCAATATATCCCCATCTGAAAAGATTAAGCTGAGAAAGTTTCTTTGGTATAAAAATTAGAACTTTCTATTTCGTAACATGGAGCAAAATACGAAATTCAGCCTATGTTTTACATTGATATAACCAAAATCAATCACCTTTTTCTCTCTTTTAAGACATTTCTGGCTACCCAACTAACAAGGTAAAACTCTTGAGCTTCTAATCTATATAAAATTACTATTATGACACATATTTTGGTGCCTCAAATTCTCTTGCACCCTTAATATTAACATTTTATTGCTGGATTGACATTATGTATTTTATCTGTGAGACTGAATAAATATGAAATGAAATGTGAGTGCAAAGTACGACTGTTGTAGCTGTACAGTATGAATGCCAAGCAAGTAAAAAATAAAAATCCCCTGCAGAGCTCCTACAGCTCTGAACAGTCTTTCAGAGCTCAAAAGCTCCTTATTGAAAGGACTACATTCCGTTTTTTTGCACATGTACATATGAACATGATGATAGCAAGTATTGAGCCCCATGTTGAGCTCCTAAATGAACCCGGAGAGTCCCCTCTTATTTTCATAAATAAGGCCTGTATTTATTTTTATTTTAAAATATATCCAAATCACTGTTTTGGTGTACCATTGGTCCAAAGTGTCACCTAATACTGATTTTACTTTCCATATTGTAAAATTAGAGAAAAAGTGGTTTTGTTCATCATTGTAACTATCCTATGTATCACATAAAAACGTGCTGGCCATCATGTCCATTTTTAAAGGTGGTTGGCAAAGCTTAACCAAAAGGTGTGAAATGCCATACACAAGTTAACTTTTCTCAATTCGGTTAACTTTGTTGCATATTCGCTCTTTGCCTAGTTCGCTTCTTTGCAGGAAGCCTCAACTGGCAGGGTGTTACATAACTATGAATCACCTCTTGCATGGTCAGTGGTTTGTTCCTATAGAATTGAACCTTATCAAACTGTTTTATGATGTCCCCTGCAAATGGCGAAACCGGCAAAGAGCCGAATACCTATTGGGTCATTCCATGCCAAATCACGAATGGTGAAAGCTCATCGTCACCAATTTTTTAAATTTTTCGCATATGTTATAGGTTTACCCAAGTTATTACATCCAAAAGTTTAGCAATTTTATTAAATTCCCTCGGGAGTTATGGACAACATAAAATGGGTCATTTTGCACCAAATCCTGTCCTTTGAATGACAAGTAGTTTTCCATAGTTTCTATTCAAAAGGTAAGTCCATTTTTCTCAAAAAGTGCGTTAGGGCTTCATTTATTAACCCTCTCAAATAGATGATAAAAAAAAGCATCTCTAATTACGGCTCTTTAATTAAGGACTTTATCACAATGATGCAAAATGAGATGGGGTTTTTACACCCTAATATTTTCATATCT